>JAURVB010011470.1:0-75529 GCA_033002965.1 Piper betle | reverse complement strand
TTTCTTTAACACTTTCCTCCCCCTCTCGCTCTTCATGCCGCCCCTCCGCCGGCCAGCCCCGGCCCCTTCCCGCCCCTAGCCAAGTCCCCCCAGCCCCTCCCGCAGCCACCGTTCCCCACCGCACCCACCAGCAGCCGCAGCGGCCCCCCACCCGCATTGCGCCCCACCCACGCGAGCCCCGCCCCTCATGCCAGTTTTCGCCGCCCCCTCGGCTGCACCCCGCCCCCGGCGCCGCCCTGCCCCCAGCCCCGCCACTCCCACAGCCAACCCCCAACCCCCCCCCCCGCCGGCCCTGCCCGCAGCCGTTCCCCACTGCCCCCGCCAGCAACCGCTGCGGTCCCCCCTCCCCACGTTGCTCCTCCCGCTCCACGACCGCCCTTGCGCGTTTTCCCGAGCGAGGCCCATCCAGCCCCGAGGTGGCTGGCATTATGTAATAAACAAGGGTGCGCATATTATTCGGTAATAAATTTATTTTGTAATAAAAGCTTGACTTGGTCCCACACATGATCGAGTCAGGTTTTTATTACAAAATTATTTTATATTTTTTAAATTTATTTCATAATATTGACTCGAGTTAGATCGAATTAAGTTTTTATTATGAAATTATTTTATTTTTTAAAATTTATTTTGTAATAAATTTATTTTGTAATAAAAACTTGATTCGAGTCGAGACTGAGTCAAGTTTTTATCACGAAATTATTTTAATTTTTTAATTTATTTTTAATCAAAACTTGACTCGGTCCCACACAGGATCGATTTAAGTTTTTATTACAAAATTATTTTATTTTAAAAAATTTTTATTTTTAAAATCAATTATTTTATTTTTAAAAAAAAATTATTTTGTAATATTAACTCGAGACAGGATCAAGGTCGTCGCCGGGGATGGCGCGCTGAAACAAAGTGAAGAAACAAGGGAGGGTATTTTGGTAATAAAAACTTTACTCGATCGGACTCGAGTTAATATTACAAAATAAATTTAAAAAATAAAATAATTTCATAATAAAAACTTAACTCGATCCCGACTTAAGTTAATATTACAAAAAAAATTTTAAATAAAATAATTTAGTAATAAAAACTTTACTTGAACTTGACTCGAGTTAATATTACGAAATAATTTTTTTAAAAAAATAATTGATTTTAAAAATAAAATTTGTTTTAAATAAAATAATTTTGTAATAAAAACTTGAATCGATTCTGCGTAGGACCGAGTCTTGTTTTGATTAAAAAATAAATTAAAAAATTAAAATAATTCTGTAATAAAAACTTGACTTGGTATCGACTCTGATCAAGTTTTTATTACAAAATAAATTTAAGAAAAATAAATTTTAAAAAATAAAATAATTTCATAATAAAAACTTAATTTGACCTGACTTGAGTCAATATTATGAAATAAATTTTAAAAATATTAAATAATTTCGTAATAAAAACCTGACTCGATTATGTGCTTTTATTACAAAATAAATTTATTACCGAATAAATTTTTATTACAAAATAAATTTTCAAAAAAATAAAATAATTCCGTAATAAATTATTTTAACTCGAGTTGGGATCGAATAAAGTTTTTAATATGAAATTATTTTATTTTTTTAATTTATTTTGGAATATTAACTCGAGTCCGATCGAGTAAAGTTTTTATTAGCAAAATACCCTTCCCTGTTTCTTCCCTTTGTTTTGGCGCGCCACCCCCTGCCGGCGACCTTGCTGCCGGCCGCCCGCTGGCCAACAATGCTGCCGCCTCGGGGCTGGATGGGCCTACTAGGAAACACGCGGGGGCGGCCGGGCGCGGGCGGAGCAACGCTGGGAGGGGGGACTGCCGCGGTTGCTGGCGGGGGCGGTGGGGGACAGCTGCAGGCGGGGCCGGGGGGGGGGGTTGGCTGGGGGAGTGGCGGGGCTGGGGGCAGGGCGGCGCCGGGGGCGGGGTGCAGCGAAAACCAGCGCGAGGGGCAGGGCTCGCGTGGGTGGAGAGCAACGCGGGTGGGGGGCCGCCACGGCTGCTGGTGGGGGCTGGGAGGGACTTGGCCGGGGGCGGGACAGGGCCGGGGCCGGCCGGCGGCAGGGCGGCACCGAGGGGGCGGCATGAAGTGAGGGACGGGGAGGAAAGGGTTTAAAAAAACGATTCGGGCCGTTGGATTTTCATCCAACGGCCAGGAATCAGTGCGCTGCTGATGCGCTGCATTTTCATGCAGCGCACGCCGAACTCATATATACAGCACAATAGCTGAACTATATATATATATATATATGCTCCTCGCTTATAACAACACCTCTAATGTCAATATTCAAAGAACTTGCAAACTTTCCTCGTCTTGTTGTATAGCCACCAATTTTTTCTCCTCCATTTTCTGCTGGCGAATTATTTACAATAAGAAAGATACTATTAAAAAAATTGAAAACAATGGTTAATATATCATCGTACTTTTTAAATTAGAAGAGTAACTAGGTGTGAAACGACTTTATTTATGATACAAATTTATTGTAATTAGCAAACATACTAATCGTGATGAAATAATATAATGAATGAGTCAAGTATCATTCCCATGAGGATAAGTTATTCAATTAATTAGATACTTAAACTAAATTATATAAGAACAAGAGATAACAAATTTTTAAGATTTTTATTTAATTCAATTATAATTTTAAAGAAGATAAAAAGGAAACAAGGTATAGTCTAATTTTCAAGATTTCTCGGGTTGTGAATACTATGTTGGAGATTTAATTTCACTTAAACCAAACATTAAAAATATATTTATAATTATGGAACTAAATATTACACTTCGCTAGGTGGTAAAATTCTTATTATATAATTTACTCTTTTCCGTGCATTAATTAAATATATTAAATCTACTTAATATTGGATACCCTCTTAGTCAAGTGTCCTTCGTTGATTTAATTTAATATGTAGTAAGCTTTAAGAATTCCTTAATCTTAATTCCTCTTTCGATGCATGATTTAAAATGATTTCATAAATATCTTATAACTACTATTTAGGCTTATGTATTCAATTGATAAATGTATTGCATAATTCGAACAAACCAAAATTACATTGTTTATCTAATAAAATCTGAAATATAAATGATAACCAAAGCAAATACATCGAATTAGATTAATTTAATTCAGTTTTAACCAAACTGTGACCAAATTAACCAAACTCAACCAAATTCTTCTCATCAATTCTTCACCTCTTCTTCTCCCCAATTCTCTCTCTCTCTCTCTCTGTTCTGCCGTTCTTTTGGTCTCTCACTGTTGTATAGGAGCATACTTGTCTTTGATACGCACCGATTTCGTCATACTCTATGTGTTGATTTTTTTTTATTTGATTGTCTGCTATATTGTTGTTTATATGTAACATTCTCTTATTTTCCTTGATCGTTTTGGGCGATATGTTAGTTCGTTTCTTTCATACTTCATGCATACACTCCTCTGCATGTTACCATCCTGACTTTATGGTAGATGACTATCTGTGAAATGCAACTTATTGGAGAGTTAGGGAAGAAAATTTGAATGTTGGATTATGCAATGGTAGTAACAGTACATAGTATGGGTTTCATTCTTTGCATATACTTGCAAGATGATCTGGTTTGAGTTGCTGGATGGGGCTAGTTGGGACAAATTACCGGGCGAGGTTAGAAATAAATACTTAAATTATTAGATCTGTTTGTTGTTTCATTTCAAGTTTTATTTTAGGCTAGCATGCCCTGTGTGACAAGTTTGCACTGGTCTTTCTGGACTGGTACATGCCTTCTAAAATGTAGCCATTCTTTTCCAAGCATTTGAATTTGCATAATTTTTTAATTAAGTTCACTAATTCTTTATAAAAATAATTAGAATCAATCTCTAACATAGGCCGCATATGTATAACACCTTGGCCAGCATATATGAAAGTACGATACATACATGGCCTTACAGCGTTTTGCGGTGCGTATGGACATTTTGGCCTTTTTAAAATTATTGAGTTAATATTTGCTTAAAATAATCATAATTAGAAGATAGTTATTTTATTAATATAAACTGTCTCTATAATGATTAATGGTTATATAGATCTGGAATAATTAACTATAATTGACGGTTTAAATATAATAACAAAAACTAAATTGTTTTTATTTACTGATAACAGCTGTACCTAGATTTGCTAAAAAAACATCTGAAACATTAGAAACAGGTGTCATTGATTATATAAAATTGATGTGAACTTCCTTAAAATGATAACTAATGTACTATTTAATGTATGAATAAATTGATACTAATGTCACTATTTATAGGTTAATAGTGAATTAGTTACCATTCTAGGGAAGTTCACGAATCATGTGTTACTAGTGACACATGTTTCTTATGTTCCAAATATTATTTTCTTAAGTATATCTAGAAACAACTGTGATTGGTAAATAATTACAATTTAGTTTTAATTACTATCGAATCTACTAACTGTTCCATATCTGTATGAAACTGTCAATCATTATAGGAACAGGTTTTATCAGTAAACTTTCATTAACTTCTCTGTAATATGCTCTAATGCCATTTAGAGAACTTTGCTTTCACATATAAATACATATTGATGTGATTGTAACATAAATGAGTCTGAGATAACATGTATGTGTGGCTTATGCTACAATTGAATACAACTTAACATAATTTGATTTCTCTATTTTGGGCATATCATCTGCCTTTTCTTCCACCATGAAAGGAGACTATCTTATGCTTTCTACCTTCTTTGGGTGCTTTCAGTGCCGATTTCAACTTTCACCAGTTCTCTTATTTTTGTATTTGATTGCATTATGTTTGTTTCTTACTGACGCATTGGTCATCTTAAAAGACAACATCTTAAAAAGGAACATCAAATTCATTACGCGGCGTTCTATATATGTGCCGAATATATATTACAGTTTGCTGTTTTACATTAGCATGCATGGGTATGTTTGGTTTTATCTGCTACATATCTGATGCTTTTCTAGATAGTTATGAATATGAAGTATGAACACGATTTTCCGCCTAAGACTAAGGGAATGGCCAAGATTCTAATGGAAAGTGACCGTCAAAGACATGGTAATTGGTATATTTTTGTTTGTGATTGCACTGCCACCCCTACTTTCTATAGTGAGTGAAGAAACTGTGAAAGATGTAAGTATAATATTCCTCCACCTTAAAGAAGAAGAAACTAAAGCAGCCATTCTCAGCCCTCCATGAGAAGCACTGCACTACATCATGATGACCGTTAAAGGACTGGTGAAGGATCAACATATGAAAAGGAAGACAAAGCAAGTGTTGTGCGATCTTTGTGTCCATGCCCAAGTCAGTTCCCATCCTCTGGATGAAAGTATTGCTGCCTGGGAGGCGTGCAGGTGGGGTGTCTTTGCCTCTTCAACCATGTTCAAAAGGCCAAAAGATGCAGCTGCTGCAGTAAATCAAGACCATGCATCATTCACCTGCAAATGGGCTTCACTTCATATGCTGGCCGGACCCCAGATAAGCTTCCGATAAAAGCTCTCTTGTCCCAATCCTTGTGTCTCTTCCATATTCTGTTTGTACTGAACTTTGGTATCTTTGTTTTGTATTGCTGTGCCGTTTTAGGACATATGAACAACGTCTTTTAGAAATTGGGACATTCTGTCGTCAGTCCAACACAATTATGTGCTCAAGGATTAGGTGATGTTAGGCCCATCACCAAAGCAAAGCCATTGTAGCATCGGCATCAATCCAACATGGACTTCATCCATTGAGACCCAGATGATCATGTGCCGTGGTTCCATCTTCAGGTTTGAGTCGGAGAATGCTTGGGTCAAAGCTGCTCTTGAATGCGACTCCCCATCGCTTGGTGAAAAGTGCTTTCTACCGAGCAAATGCATGTTCCTTGATGTTGGAGCAAGTTATAGAGGCCATACATGAATAAAGAAAAAAGTGAGCATGCTCATCTATATCCCCTGCTAGCTGGTTAGTCGCCACATTTTGCAACATGAACAAATAGATATCAGTCAAGCTTATTTACATGCTAGTCGGAAAAGTTCAATAACCTATATAGTGGGTCTTACCATTAAAATTTTGTCGTTATAAAATATCTAGATCTATGTATATAGCTGAGTCATGTATAAATATATTAGTTTTTTTATTATTTCAGGTGTTAATATTCCTCTTCCTCGTCACACTGTCAAAACTTATCAGATAAATGTATGATTGTATAGCCACCGAGGTTGTCACGTCTTGTAAGGGATCAAAATTTGATCCCCCTAATTACAAGAAGTGGAAGCCAAGGCGGTTTATACAATTATACAATTTTTTCGCAAATTGCGTGACATTTATACTTGTGCTTGCTGATCCAAAGCCTCCACGAAGGGGGGAGTTGACACGAGAATTGAGGACATTTAACCATTGAAAATTTTGTTATCTATCATTATATTCATATTAGATTAAAATCTATGCCTTCACTTTTAAGTATTAGCTAGTAGAATTATAACTCTTGACGTAGGAGATAATGGATAACTAGGTGATTACCAACTATAGATTGCCAGCTTGAAGAATCTAGAATATTTGATTACATAGGCAGGGCTAATTCTTAATTTCAACATATCAATGATAGACTGATGGGGTGGGGGGCATAAAAATTAAAATAAACTCGTAATCAGGTGTCACAAGTTTCTTTTAAGTTTAAAACTAACTCAATAAATAAATATTTTTTATTAATTTATATATAAATCACCGATATTATTTACGATCGATCAGAGGTAAACTCAATAATCTCCATTTCACACAATGAGCAATCCTAAAACTATCACCAAAATACATATATTATTACCGAGAAAGCTCCTTTTAAATCATTAGGTTTCACACATTAGGAAAACCCCACTTTAAATCATCAGGTTTCATGTATTATCACTTGAAAAACTCCCCCTTTAAATCATCAATAGAACTTATGAAGAAGATTTTCACAATCACCTAGGCAAATACAAAACTCCTTTAAATTATCAAGTAGAACTTTAAATCATTTAATTCCCGCCTTATCACGTGGAAAACTCTTCTTTTAAATCATCAGTGGAACTCACGAAAAAGATTTTCATAATCAGCGTAGGCAAATATCAACTCTCTTTAAATCATTAAGTGGAACTTATGAAAAAGACTTTCACAATTAGCATATATAAATACCAAAACCACCTCCCTTAAATCATCAGGCTCTACATATTATCACCCAAAAATGCCCTTTAAATTCAATTGGAACTCATAAAAAAAGCTTTCACAATCAGCGTAAGAAAATATCAAAGCCTAATCTTTTATAATCAATGTAGGTAAATACCAAAGCTTATTTAATGCTGATACTACTATTAAGCCCTATATGCCCTTAAAATGAATTTGTAACAATAAAAAAATCATAATAAGTGTCACATACCCTTTTTAATCTAAAATTTATTCAAAAAATAATATTTTTTTATTAATTTATATACAATTTATCGATATCATCTGAGGTTAAAACGTGATAAACACTACAGTACCGAGGCACATGCACATAATATATTACTGAAAGAGAGGTGGAGTGGCTAGCTAGCTGACTTGACATGAACACAAGTAGTACTGCGTTGCGAGAGCTACAAGACATGGCCGTTTTTTCACAGAGTCGTTACAGAGAAATCATGCATGAAACGCCAATGCACGTTGGTCAGGGCTGGCCCCGTCTCTTTCCCTCTATCCTCTCTGGCCAAACATCATGCAGACAACTCGAAAACAGCGCCAGGTTTTTATTGAACTTTTCCCTTGCATGGTCAGTTTGATGGAATGGGACTCTTTTGGGCGTTCTAAAAGTGAAGAGAGATCGTAATATCATATCCTACCATCCGTTCACGAGGGAGATAAGCTTACGAGCTATGTGACATTGCTTTTCTCAACGCCGTAGTCCTTTTTAACATAGTGGCAGCTGCTCTTTTCCTCCTGCTATTTGCAGTAGGTTGTTATCCTGCAGCCCTCTTGCTGCACACAATCACTCGTCATTGCTGCCATCCTTTCTTCCTTTCTTCCATTCTTGCAATCAAGGTATCTTACAGTACCATTACCACCTCATTGCGATTAAGTAAAAAAAATGGTGTAAAGTTAGTTTTGTACACCTGAGGTCTGAACCTGTTAACAGAACCATGTTCATTTTGGTGCAGATTCTTTCTATTCAACTGATCAGACTTTTTGTTTCGGGTGTCTGTAGCCATTCCCATCAAAACAAGGAAGTCGGGACGCACTAGTTGTGGTTTTAGGTGTTGTCCAGCCAATTTTTATGGTAGGAACGAGGGCACCAGTACAAATATGGCCTACTCATATCAGCTTAACTTAAAAATAATTTTGTCAAATATTTGAACGTCATGAGTACCTACAGAAAAGAGGAACTTGTGACTGAGAAATTTGCAGCAAATTAACGAGGTCCAACAATGTACATAGGTAGTATGTACTTTGTCGTATAAACGCAGCTAATAACTAGGACCCAATAAAGCTTATCTTCTTGCTAGTCTGCCCAAATGAACCTTCACAAGATCCCCATGATCTCCTCCATGTCTGTGTAATGTCAACATCTACGAACGCCAGATTCTTAATTCTTCTCCTTTCCTCTCACAAACCTATATTAGAGTCTACCACAAGTTTATGCAACGACCCAAAAGAGTTTGGACTTAATAGCATATAATGTGAAGCAAGCACGCAAGTGCACACACTCGGGGGCCCTTGTGCAGGGCATGAATTAGGGCGACTTATGTGGTGGGAGTGGTGATCAGAAGAGGACAAGTGAAGGGTCAGGTGAGGGCAGGGGAGAAGAGATGATGTATACATTGCAGATAGAAAGCGGTAAGGGGCCCTGTTGGAAGGGTGCGCTATATTGCTAAAGAGGCGTTTGCAATGAGTTGACAAGGCTGGTGCAGATGCCCAGCTAGCACAGGGCTTACGACTCGTCACACCCTCTGAATTTGAGTGGACGAAAGCTCAGATAGACCAGACACACCATTGATCATCACCTCTTCCTACCACCTTCATTTTTTGTGTACGCACAAGGCATCGTTCACATCCACGGATCATTACCCAATAAGCTAAGTCTTCTTCATGGTTTGTTTGTACTGTGCAGGACGTTAAAAGTAAACAAGTTGACATGGAAAAAATGAACGTATGTTCGTGTAAGACTAAATGGTTTGGTATAGCTGACAAAGACATGGGAAGTTGAAGTTTTGTTTCAAAGATTGCATGCAGATTAAGTAGGCAATATATATAAACGGTGATGATGAAGAGAAGATTAGTTGGCTTTGTCATTATTGTTTGACTATTTATGCCGTGTGGCAAAACAGTTAGATGGTCGACATCCGATTGCCGGCGAGGAGTACAGATCATATACAAATCAGATCATAAACAAATCATATTAACAGTCAATTTATCTGGAAGAAATTTGACAAAGTTATATATATGAATATGAATTATGATCATTGATGAAACATTAGTGAACGAAATGGACGACCATAACGAATTTATTGTGATTTGTTTGCTCCCACAAATCTTTGTTTAAAGTCGTTGATCACAAACCTACTAAACTATGACCATCAGAGATGTTAGCAATATATCTCTCTACCAACTCAATTTTCAATCTGCTATTTGAATTCCAAGCTTCATTTCGTAATTTTTTTTAGCAGAGTTTGAATTCAGTGACCTTGACGCGAACAGGAAAGGCTCAAACTCTGTTCAAACTGAGTTGAGTACAGGTGGGCAAGTCTTCATTATAATCACTATAAATGTTAACATGCGGTTGAAAACTTGCACCAGTTTGTTACAGATTATGGGCAGAAAAAAGGTTTAACATTACAACTACGTGGACCATGGCCTCTAAAACAGTGTCTTCCAAATCAACAGAGTTGCCTTTCTATTCTGTGGGCTTGAGCTGGCCACAGCAGCAGTCCCAACAATCTATCCTAACTTATCAAAAGTATTAGAGGGAACCTTTCTTTTTGGTATGAACGTTGAAGGGGGCTCCTTTGCTTGTAACTTAGAAGTACTACAAGTATATTGACTTGATTAATAGAAAAGAAAAGAAAAAAAGGAGAATTCATTAATGGTCAAGTCATCGAGGCAGATCATGCACTTCACTGCAGTAGGCAGTTGGCAAGAAATCCTGTGTGGATAGAACAGCATCTTCTTCTACTCTCTCATTGTCTTGACCTTGCCACTCCAATCTCTTGGATACACTTGCAAGCTTTCTAATGCTTTATTTGCTTGCCCGCCTTTTCCCTTTCTTTACTCAATATGCAGGAAAGAGTCTCTTCTTGAGATGTTTCTATAAAATATGTAGATTTGTAGCAAATATGGCAGGAAAGAGATCCAAATTGCCTCTACTCGCTGCTCCAAGACATTCTATTACAAAGTTCTGACATGCATATCCGATAATCTTTTTTGTTTCGAACCATTAACCAAATCCTCCTTGAGTTTGTTGTTTTTTGTGCCAAAGATTCAAAAATGGTTGGAGAGGAAAATTCTTATGTCAATAATATGAACATGTACTGTTAGCATGTGGATAAGTAGGGACCAAGGCGTGGACCTAGATCCAGTGGCGAAATCCCTACCATTATCCTAAGGAGGCATGCGAGCACTAAGTGAGGAGGCGAATTATGCTAAAAAGTTGTTCTATCTAATCCCAGTTCTTGTACAGTAGTACCGTACAGTCTAATTGGAAGAAATGTTTTATTCTCAATATATATATATATATATATATATATATTTTTATTTTATTTTTTTTATGTGACAACTCATACCTGTGTAGGTTGCTGTGTACAACCAAAGCATACATCGATTTGGGTTGTTGGGGAAATGTAACAGCCATGCAAAATTGAAAGAAAAGTATACAACAGTGCTAAGAATTATAACAGGCGAGCTTTATACTTTGTCATCTCAATAGTGGAGAGAAACAAACAATCTCATGGAATCTTGCCCAGATAAAGATACCAAGAACAAACTATCCCGAATCTCCCCTTCCTCATTTTCTAGCCAGAAAGCAACAAACAAGTCCTGTTCCCTCCAAAAAAAATAATAATATGGTGCATGCAGATTTGGGACACAGATGGGAGCAGAGGGAAAGCAGATGTGAAAGATAAGGAGCTTGCAGCTCCTTTTTCTATCTCATTGCTGGAATTTTTGGTCATCATCGATAGCTCCATATTTTCTAGTTCGTCATCTGCACCTCGAATGATAAACCTTTGGTTTCTTACTGCAGTGATGTTTTTGCTACATGAACAAAAGAAAAAAACCAAATCCTGACACCCCAAGGACGACATGTGGAGCCTTTGCTTATGAATGAAAAATGTGATGTATGACACTGGCCGTTCTGTTTAATCTCTCTCGTATCCATTCAAGTGATATGAACACCAAAAGAATCCGAGAGTATTATTCTTTCCTTGTTTCTTATCAGATATATGACGTTTTACTTTCAGATTTTGTAAGTAACCATATTCTTGAAATCCAACCATATATGCTGCATTGTGATAGTTGAGACACTGACCAGTTACATTGTCACGGAGCCGAAAGGCATATGATATGATGAACGGTCTAGACTATTTAAGATACAGAAGGATTTAGCATCAATGTTGCAAATCGACAACAGGTGTCTAAGAGAGGTCAGTTTTTGTCAGATCTGTTGTCAATTCGAATTGATCAGCTTCATTTGACGCTTACTCTAATCAGGAGTATGTTCTTTGTACTCTCTGTGTTGAAAGCAAGTATGGGGAGAGTGAAGAGACTGAAAATGTGAATTATTGGGGGGAGATTGAAACAAGTGAAAGAAGGTGCTTTATTGGAGGAAGGGACCCAGATGGGGGAAGGGGAGGCAGATGGGCCCTGTTGTCTTGGGCACATTAGGACCAGATTGAGGGAGGTGCCCCTCTTGTGGGTCATCTTCTGTTGGGTGAGGAATGGAACTGTTCCTGACGAATACCACCCCATAAGCCCACCAAGAACAAAGAAAAGTGTCCCTTAAAATAGACAGCCTTGTTTCCATGTGCACAAATTTAAGAGCAACCTTCCAAGAATACCAACCCCCTCTTTTCATCCCCAAATCCCTCTTAATTTCTTTCTTGTTACAATATATATTTTATGTTTTGTTTATTCACATCAAAAGTTTCATCATCTTGCATGTCATATGTATATGTACCCAAAAAAAGAAGTCTCCCATCTCTCTAACCAGACGTAGACATAGCATCTTAATTATTTTTAAATTCAAAGTTGTGGGCAGGTGGGAGAGCTAGCTAGCTCTCTGCTCATCTCCCTGGCAAACAAGTTTTACTGCTGGATGAACTGAATGTTATAGTTATACATCGCTGCACGGTACACAGACGTAGGCAAAAGAAAGCACAATAATGCACCTGCATATAACGAGATGTTGGTTTACAAGGTACCTTTTTGGCTGGCAAAACAACCTGCTTCGTCTACAGAGTAACTCTCATTTATGTATCTCACCAACCCCATCCTTCTACTGGAAGCAAATTCTCTGGGCACCATTATATTAGGCTTCTGTAGACAGATGGAGATTACACACAGCAAATATGCATTTTGCACCCACCCTTGACCTGGGCTACAAACATGTCTTCCCTGTTAGGGTGGTAAGAAGCTAGGAGCGTGGTGCAATCCATTTGCCAGCCGTCGGGTCCCCCCTTGTGTCGGCCCGCACCCCTAAAACTACATATTTTTTTTCACTATTATCTCTTTTCCAAGAAGTTTCAATTTCTTCTTTTATCATTTTTCACATTCCGTCTCTGTCAGATAGTGTCTACCTTTCACATTTAATTCAAATGTTGGAACGGGAAACATGATAGAAAATGATGTACCCGCAACAAGGTATGCGCCTTGAATGTTGTCCGTCCATAACAACAAAACTGTGCTGCTACCAACACTTTTTTTTAATTCCCAATATCACAAGGTGGTGTTCTTTGAATAATTGCTCGTATTTACATGGAAGAAAACAGGGGAGGTTGAATATTTTAAAAAAACACTAGGAATGAATGAGATCAATAGAGGGCATATTGGTAAAGAAAGTAGAGTTTGAAGAGAAAACAGTGAAAACCGCCGGGCACCGTTGACCCCAAAGGCCCCTCTATAAAAACGACCTCTCTTCTATCTTTTTCCCTGTCTTTCCTCTCTCTCTAACATTCTACATCCCTCTCCACTCTATCTCCTTCTCTATATCTACTACTCCGCCACTCCCCAAATAGGGCAGACACACAAGCTAGAGAGCAGTGTGATTGCTGGGGGAGTGTCGGGTGGGGTTGTTGGGTCGATAGCTAGAATGGAGGGGATGCTGAGCAGCAGCTGGGTGTATGTCACAAGTGCAGTGCTGCTGGCCTGCTTGTTGGTGCTAAAAGTTGCCATTCTGCTGTGGTGGAGACCAAGGAAGATGGAGGAGCACTTTGCCAAGCAAGGGATAAGAGGGCCGCCGTATCGGTTCTTCATTGGTAATTTCACAGAGATTGTGAGTTTGATGAGGAAGGCCGCCTCCCAGCCCATGAATCACTCCCACAACATCCTCCCTAGAGTCCTCTCCTTCTACCACCACTGGAAGAAGATTTATGGTAATCCTGATTCCCCTGTTCTGAGTGTTATCCCTCATTAATCTCTCCTACAAGCTACGCTCTTTTCTTCATTTGTCCGGTTGAGTACTCTTCACAGTCCTCCGATATGAGCTCATCACGGCCTCTTTTGCATCTTTGGCAGCTTAGAGCTTTCTTGGTCCTCATTATTTGTTCATGCTATGACTTTCCAGTTCACATTTTTCCATCTACTTTGATAAGATTTAATCTTCATCCCTACTGGATTCATTCATTCAGGAGGTGTTCAACAACTTAGTGGGTTTTTGTTTTCTTGTATGTGACCTAACTTCTTCTCCTCTCCACTTCTTGATTAATCATAGACCGTCAACGTTATAGCCTTTTATGATGAAGAAGAGGAGACGAGATTAGCAGGTATAGCTGCTCACGTTTGAGGGACGGGCTTGGGTGTTGGAGGCCATGTGCCTAAAAAGGAAGGTGTTGCATTAAACCCCAGAAACATGACATCTGATTTTGTATTTATTGCCCCATAATCTCTGCCGCCAAGGAACAGAAATGGGGGAAGCTTTGCGAGGTCTGAAATTTGGATTATCCGGTCCATCTGTCAACTCTCTTTCTCCCTTGTACAGTCTTCTTCCCACTTTTTATCTTTCCTTCCAGTGTCAGGTTCAGAATTAGTCACATTTCATTATACCTTGCCGCCTTCTCTAACAGTAATCCATTCCTCAACGCCATTTAAACCACTATCACGCATAATATAAAAAGAAAAGAAAAGAAAATGTTGCGGCTGCCTACTCTATTGCATGTGTTTCTTCCACCATGATCTCTTATTTGTATCTCTCTTACCATGCATCCAAGTCATACACAGACACATAACACATTTACAAAAGTTGAAGTATCTTGTGGGAGTGGAATTCCTTGACTTTTAGCTAGTGGAGTTAGCTGATTAATTGTGATGATTAGTGGAGGCATCGTCTTATGATTTGATTGTCTGGTTGCGCGCAGGCGGGACGTTTCTGCTATGGTTCGGCCCCACGGCCAGGCTAACAGTGGCAGACCCTGATCTGATTCGTGAGATCTTCGTCTCCAAGTCGGAGCTCTACGAGCGGTACGAATCTCATCCACTGGTCCGGCAGCTCGAGGGCGGCGGCCTTATCAACCTCAAAGGCAAGAAGTGGGCTTTCCACCGCAAGATCATTGGCCCAGCCTTCCACTCCGAGAATCTCAAAGTGACCACCTTTCCCATTTTGCACATATATCTATACATATATACCCGCCATTCCTTTTTATCCTTTAATTTCCACCACCGACATTGAATTGATTTTGTGATGCAGATGCTGGTGCCGGTGATCGGCAACACGGTGGTGCAAATGGCCGACGAGCTGTCAGCGGCCATGTCTCAGTCAGGGGAGGTGGAGGTGGACGTGTCGGAGTGGTTCCAGACGCTCACTGAGGACGTCATCTCACGCACCGCATTCGGCAGCTGCCACGAGCAGGGCAAGGCCGTGTTCCGCCTCCAATCCCAGCAGATGATCTTCGCCGCCGAGGCCTTTCGCAAGGTCCTCATTCCAGGCTACAGGTATTGTACACACACATATATACATACATACATATATGTATGTATGAATAACAGACATTGACGATGACTGAATGAATGAATGATTGTGTACGTATATACGGATGCAGCTATATGCCGACGAGGAAGAACGTGAGGTCGTGGAAGCTGGAGAGGGAGGTGAGGGAGGCGGTGGGGCGTCTGATAGAGCGGCGGAGGGATACTGATCAGGAGGAAGGGATGAAGGGGGACCAGGGGAGGCCGCCGCCAAGGACATGCTGGGGTTGATGGTGGAGGCGGGCGGGTGGGAGGAGTCGAGGTTGATGATGAAGGAGGAGGACATAGTGGAGGAGTGCAAGACCTTCTTCTTCGCCGGAAAACAGACCACCTCCAACCTCCTCACCTGGGCCACCGTCCTCCTTGCCATGCACCCCCGCTGGCAAGACCTCGCACGCTCCGAGCTGCTCCGCACGTGTGGCCCCCATCAGCCCCCTCCAAAGACCACCTCCCCTTGCTCAAGACGGTATAAATCTCATCCTAAAATCATATATATATATATATATATATGTCAATAACAGTAATAATAATACATTTAAATTCATATTTTTAATTATTTGATTGATTTATATTATTTATTTATTTATTTTATTACAGTTAGGGATGATTTTAAACGAGTCGCTTCGGCTCTACCCGCCAGCGGTGGCCACAATTCGGCGGGCCAAGGTTGATGTGGACCTTGGAGGGTACCGGATCCCTAGGGGTACCGAGTTGCTAGTGCCAATCTTGGCCGTTCATCATGATCAAGGGCTGTGGGGTCGGGATGCAGCCGAGTTCAACCCAGCTCGATTTGCTGATGGCGTGGCTCGGGCGGCGAGGCACCCCATGGCATTTATACCCTTTGGGTTGGGAGTTAGAACCTGCATTGGCCAGAACCTTGCCCTGCTCCAGGCCAAGCTCGCCCTCGCCGTCCTCCTCCAACGTTTCACATTTCAGCTCAGCCCTGCCTACCGCCATGCTCCCACCGTCCTCATGCTCCTCTATCCCCAGCACGGTGCTCCCATTGTCTTCCACCGGCTGGACCACCATCAGACCAACCCGACCTCAACTGGCCCATACCAATAATAATTAAAACCGGTAGATCGGTTCGCTTGCCTGTGCAATTGAAATGACCAGCTTACCCCTCCCATTGACCCATCTCTTTAGTTGTTAAAGAAGGGAAAGTCAAGAATGCCACTAACACCCTTTGAGTCCTTTTTATTCTTCCTTCCCCAAAGCAGCCCTTCCATTTCCTCTGCAATGTGTGTAATATGTGCACCAACTTCTGTATACAAGTTTTGTCAGCCCAAATGTTCTCATATTCAAATGGAAAGAAAAAAAGGATTTGCAGATGGACATATTAGGTTGATCGCTTCAATTATATGGGAATGGTTTGTATCCAAAAGGTTATATCTATCTGATCTGATCTCATAATGGAGTGGAGTTAACCAGACACTGGGGAAAAGGTCACTTCAGATGATTGACGTTGTCTCCTTGTCATCCATAGTTGGAAGATTATAACAAATGCTGCACCTCAATCTGCAAATGCAGACCGTTTTTGTTCCGATTCAATTGGGCCCCCCTCACTATTTGTCAAATAAATTCTGTTTGCTTCTTCCGGGCAGTAAATAGGGCCATCACATGATCTTTGTCACCTTTGCTCCCTTCTTTCAATCCCCACTCCGCCACTCCATCCCGGAAGGTTTATATGCGCGAATTCTGGACAAAAAACTGAGTTGGAATCAAAGATAAAATGGAAGTGGTAGACATTCCTTTCACAAAAGTGATATAAAACTTCACCATGGTCTATGGAAAACAGCTCTCTCTCTCTACACACACATCTCTCTCTCTCTTTATTCTACTGATCAAGCTTGAACCAAGCTGGGAGGCTCACCTGAATCCTGGTCCACATATGGCACCCTTCTCTAGAATCTCTTCCTTTCTGATCATCATCGATATACAGTTCCCCATGCCAGGGTTTCAAAAAGATGTTCAGTGTGAGGGATACTGAACATGCAGGGGTTAACGGAACCATCATATGGCAAAAGTTGCCTCTCATGCATTACACTACATTAAAGCAAAAGAACGTTTTGGGTAGCCCAAGGAATTAAAGTGGTAATCTTCCCCTTGAAACCAAGTTTTTTACTTGCCTAATCTCCCTCCTTTTAAAGCAAAGACTGTTGCTACTGTTAATATCATTCCCCTTCATGGGTTTTGGAGCCTTCTTGTCGTTTAGAAGTTGGTGTTTTACTGTGCTTTTTGTGCAAGGAAAAGGAGCCTGTTTTATAATACTTTGGGATCTCTTTTGGAGTTCTATATGTGATTGTGTAACTCGAAGGCCTTTGGCTGGTCCCCTTGAAACCATGTGGTAAATACAACTATCCTTACCACCACTTGGTTTGATTCTTTAGGTAAAATAATGTGTAAGCATGCCCAACATCATGTGATTTATCTATCCTTGTGTAATTAGTAATTACTCACCAAGGAGAAGAAGTTTTATTCTTTAAGAAAAAAGTTCATTTTCTCATCCCTTTTTCCTACTTTGCCGACAGCATGGGAGCATTGAAGGTGATAACTACCTCTTATCTTCTTCTAATGTTGTGATAACCTTGAATTTTGTGTGATGGGAACTGTGATCACCTAATGGGACCATCAATGCTTTTGAATAAACAACTAACACTTCCAGCCACATATATAAGATAGAAAAAAGAAGCATGCAGCGCAAGCGTTTAATGGAAGTGTCATGGATGATTAATGGTGCTCGGATGGAAGCACCTAATTGATCAAAAGTTGTGACTTTATAAAGCTTTAGTGAACCATAATATTTACCTATAAACATGTATTATATATCCTACATGCAGTCCGGCAACAACTTTGTTAATATCTCGTTCAATTCTCGGTACATGGAGTTAGAACTGGAATCTTGAATTGAAGAAGAAAGGACGAGTAAAAATATATGATCTTAACATGTTTACTCACGGCTACTTCAACTGGAAGTTCATAAAAAGCAAACTTGATTGTTTTCAGCTATCTACTTAATATCCACTTTTTTTTGGGTAGTATTACACATTACTTAAAGCCATGTTAGTTTGCTCTCTCAAAAGTTTTGATTGATATCTAGTAATTAAGTATAGTCACTTGGTAATGTTGGGAGAAGATGAATATCTTGTGTGCATGGAATGAACAAATGCCTAGACAAGGTTATGGTTTCCAAGGAGTAGGCCAGCTTATGACTCAAATCTAAAACCTCTAAACAAAGCAGCCTAACTCGTGATTCACTTATCCTCGTCTGCAGATTTTCAGCTCAAGTTTAGCTAGCCAATCTCATATAGTTTAGTTTTTATATTATCAAACTCTCCCACTGTGCTGTCCGCCTCGGTTTCCTCCATGATCAAAGCCAACATGCTATGTGACTCGTCGGCTGGCACCTTGATTCATGGTCATCTGTCGGACCCAATCAAAACAGGAAATGGTAGTACAAAGTTGATAAAACACCCATATCAAAATTTAAGCCTTGCTCATGATTGGATGCAAATTTACAATCTGTCCATGCACAAACAGTACATGATGATTCACCTCGGTTTGATTTCTTGCTTTGCATGTTTCTCGTCCGAAGAGTCTCAATCTTGATGAAATCACGGACGCCTAAATCAGCCACCTATGCATACTGCATTTGATTAAACAAAGCCTAGCAAAGTTGAGGCTTAGCTGTATTACATACATACAAGAACAAGGCATCGAGAAGCTGGCCGGTTTTCGGCCCCTCCACCCTCATGTTTTGCATGGAGGTAGGCGTCCATCCCTTTCTCGCCTCCCCATCAGGACTTGTCTCGTTCTTGGCCTCCGCTCTTGTTTTCTACACCTTTGTCTTTGGCCTCCTCTCTTATCCTTTGTTTTATCCTCAGATCAGCTGTTACAAATATATATACATCAGTTTTGGGCTGTCTCATTCTTGCGCAGCCCCAATAGGCGTGATATATATATATATATATATATATATATATATATGCAATATGTGGCTAAGCATGTCACAGTTTCTTATATTAGTTCTTCCTTTGGTTAAAAACATGCGAGCCCATCAAGTCCTCTCATACAAAGAAAATCCGTATCAAGTCCTTTTGGCTGCGCAAATGTGTCCTGATGGATGGCGCTAGGGCACCCATATAATACCCGGCAAGAAGTATACCTGTTTTCTGTACATGCGTGAATGTACATACAACTAATACTATGTTGCATATATATATATATTTAGTATATCGATCCTTTTCTACGAATTCGGCTCTCGTACAACAGTGTGGCATGTGAGTATCACGTGACAAACTGCAAGGAATTAAGTAGTTAAGTAGGGGTGTCACATGGGCAGCTGCTGCCCTCAATCATCATCAGCTGGATCAAGACAAAGTTATCCCATATGTTGGAGTGAGTCAGTGACACAAATTGACTCCTCACTTTGGAGCCTTCCGTAGCCTTCTACAATCCCCGTTTCTTCACCTTCACCCTTACCATTTTGATGAAGCCCAAAGTGGCATTCTATTATATTAAATATTCATTTTTATTATACGGTAATTTTAAATATTGTATCGGTTATTTTACTAATTTTATAATTATTTAAAATAAAATATATTTGATTTAATCAGATCGAACCAAGTTTTACTACATCTTATAATTATAAATGAAATATTTATTAGATATGAAAAGTATATTTTGTTATCAATATTTTATTAAATATAATTAAAATCCATAATTTTTAATAAAAAATAGGATATCTTGAAAATTTTACATTAAAAAATCAAGTGCGGATTAAATAAAATAGTACAAATGTCTATATCATAATAAATTTAAACGGTGTACAATATGATATTTAAATAGGATCCTACCACCAGAATGAGTCACAAGACAAGATAATAGAATGGTTTCAAAGAACTACCCAAAAAAAACACTAAAAGAAAAAAGTATAATTTTTGTTATACATTTGAAAATATTTAAAGATGAGTTTATATTAACTTTCTAACTTTTCTTCACGATAAAAAAACATTTCTTATTCTTAATTTTTTTTAAAAAAAATAGTGGAGAATTTTTCTACACTTTCTAGTATAAAGAAAGCTCAAAAATTAAAATCACACACTTAACTAAAAAATTTCTTAATATTGGAAGAAATATAAAAATTTTCTCCACCATAAAAATTGGCATGAAAATCTGTTTTTTTCTACTTTTTCTTACTAATACCTGCAGAGTGTAGGGACATAGACCCTAAAATAGGGTACATGCAATTATAAATGTCAAACTTTTTTATGACTGAATGCCTTTTTAATGCTAACTCTCTGCCTTTATCTGAGTTTGAGACTGACAATCTAGAAGCATTGACAGAGTTCTTAATATAGGAAGAAATATAAAATTTTTCTCTACAATAAAAATTGGCATGAAAAATATGTGGAAAAAATGGAGAAAAAATAGGTCATGCTATTTTTCTAAGGTGTAGGAAAAAAATTTTTATAGGGTTGATGAGTCAAATGAAAAAACTTGTCCTGCCTATGTGATTATATGCCATATTTAGATCAAACAAAATTCAATGATGTTTAGATCACATTTAAATATTTGCGAGAAAATTTAATGCAATAAGATTATTAATGATTAATTAGTCCACATACCGCACCATATGTGACCTATACAAGATAAATTATAATTTTATACATAAACTCTCGTTGAATAATTAAATAGATTTTATTAATTTAATATCTTAGATATAAATAGTGACTGACTTTAAAAGAGATATCATATTTAAATAAAAAGATGAATTATAATTATTTTATTTTAAAAAAAAACAATTAGGCACTCTTATTAGTAAAAAGTTAGAAATTGAGGATAGTTACGTTTGAACTAGTGATTTTTTATCATGAAAGATATTTTTATAATTTTTTAAAAAAATTGATGTTAGCAATATTTTAGCTCATGACCCTCTACAAGCGGTATTTTTATTATATTTTTTAGATTTTTCTTATATGTTGATGGCTGATTTTCCTATTACTTTTAATTTCAATCAAGTATTGAGTTCCCCTTTTTTATCAATAATAAGAGTAGATTTATCAAATTTAATTAGCTATATTGGTGATTTATAATTGTGTGATTTGATGTTTCTCTTAGTTGATTGTTTTAATTTGGAATATTTTTCTTTTCTTTTTTTGTCTTTGAATAAAATTGTTTGCCTCAAAATAAAAATAAAAAAGATCGCTTACACATGTTATGCATGTAGAAGTTATTTTACCACATCTCTGAAGAGACTGGACGAAGAGAAGTGTAGTTTCAAAACTTTTTTTACTTTAAAAACTCTTTCAAGTCGACTTCATTCTGTAGCTTGTTGAGTTAAACTCTATAGATAATTTCATACTAACTACTTGTACAATTGAATCTCCGAATCAAATTATAAAAGTTATCATTATAATATATTATCTTTTTATATATTAGTTAAATCAATATTATTAAGTAATGTAAATCATGTATTTATCAATTTCAAGTATCAAAAGAGTAACATATATTAATTTTATATAATTATTTAGTTATATAATTAAAAATTTAATATAAGTGACTCCTAGCCGACATGGAGTTAACTCGGAGCCGACTCTACTCTATAGCATACAAAGTCAAATCAAGTTTTTGAGCTTTTGAACACGGGTAAGCATACTGAACCGAATTAACCGAACTCCATTAGATCTCCGGATTTTGCGACCAAAACCCGAACATAATTACCTTTAAAACCGAACTGAATCGAAACAAATTATTTTGGAGATTTCTGTTTGGTAACCGAATAAGCAAATAAGTTATAAAAAAATTGTTTAATTAATTAATTAAATTTGTATCATTATTTTAGTTAATATAATCATTTAATGAAGTAATTTTGATTGTATATAACTATATATCATATTAAATAAATAAAATTTAATTATATAAATATCATAATTTCATGAATATTTTTTTTAAAAAATTGATTAATTCGATATGGTTTGGATTAAAATATACTCTGAGTTGTCATTCGGCCCATTTAAATACTAAACCGAATTATGCTCACCCTTGTTGTAAACTACCTGGCGACCTGTGGCGACGTGGGAAATAAGATAAGCTGTGAGAGACAAGTCACTTAGGCACGTACACAAAGTTGCTGAAACTCTTTTTTAACCCATTGGGAGGAGCCCAAACCGGTTCAACCATTATGTATGATACGATCTGTCGTGTATGATCTGTTCTTCTTCTGAGATAGATGATCGGATATCTGAACTTCTACAGTTCAAAACTGGAAAACAATCATTACGGTTATCGAGGTGTCACTGTTTTGCACCCGATTCAAATTTGCGAATAGTGGGTGCTTAGGGAAGAAGTAACAACTAACTGCTAGCAACACAACGTCTCATATGATTTTGATCTGAAAACTTACCAGGTAGCGAAGATGTAAGTCTGACAGGCTCAGAGCAAGTCTAGGCATTCATTTCATTCATACAAAGACTTTCAGACCCTGCTCACCTCCCATCACATGCAACTGAAACTTTGTGAGGTCTGGTTAGACGAAGCCCCCTCAAATATCTGAAGCGCCTGGTATAAAATAAACAGTAACAAGCAATTTCCAGAATATATGCCCATCCCGGTGGATTGTACTTTCACATTTTTACTGATGTACGAACAACTACAGCATCTTTGTCATGTGATATTCTGATCAAAAGAATCCAGAGATGCTGTGTACTTTATTTTAGAGTTCACAAAAGCTCATATAACTGGAGAATGTCTGGCACCGCCCAACGAACTGTATAAAGATATCAGAAAAGCAAATTAGACAGACTTACTGAGTTGGGTAAAGGCGCAAAGCAAACAGAAAAAAGTGGTGTTTAGTGGTGTGTAACTACAACACCTCCGGTGGTTGGAACTCGACAAGGACTCATGCTTGCTAATGGCCGACATGCATGAGTTTCAGAAATAAGTGGAGTAAAAGAAGACGAGAATTCACTACAGTATGTGCCCAGAATTTATGTACACCCGACTCTTTGTTGGATCGCCTCAGATTGCAATTTAACGAGTTGGGTCCCTGCTCTTATCTTCAGTAAGACACCAGCTGACCAGCATTGTGAACCAAAATGGAACATGGATAATGGGACATACACCGTTTTTGCTATTACTCGAAAACGACTCTGCCCAAAACAATGATTTAAACCTGTCAGAAATGTTCGAATTATGAAGAACTACAACTGAAAACAAATATGATTTGTCAATTTATTCCATACAAATATGAATGGAGTCGAGGTAACAAGACGGGGGCGAAGTAGCAGTACTACGATGGTTGTTATAGGCTGTTCTGCACCCCAAGGACGAAGCAGCTCTGATCTCAAAAACTCGTACGGATATCATCTAGTAGATCCAGCAATTTTTCATATTAGACAAAGCACAACCTGCTGGTTTGTACTGTCACCGCCAATTTAGATCAGGATACACCGCACAAGAGACGCTCGACTTCTTATTGAGAAACTTCGGACTTTCTCCAACTGCTCTGAGTCGGACCAAATAAGGCCATGAAGCGCACAGCTTTGAAATGTATACTCTTTGATGAATCTTGTCATAGCCAGGTGCAATTTTCTGTCATTTTTTTCTTTAAATCTTAGCTATTTCTCCATTGCAAAATGAAGATGCTAAATCTGAAAAATAAAATTCCGAATTTTCGTAGAACCATTCACAACAATCAAACCTTTCATCATTCCAGCAAGTTGATGGCAATGTTGATATCGCAATAGGGGATTTAATACAGGAAATATTTGCAAGTTCAGGGGGCCAAAACAAAGAAAGGGGATCAAAGTTCAAGAGAGGGGTATTCAAGCCATTGCTGAGTAGAATGCTGCAAATTTGATTCAAGAACCACGAAAATCCCTTGCAGTTGGTTATATTTTTAGAGCTGTAAGCATCAAAGTTACAAACCAATTTTAACGGTTAAACATAAACACACCATGCCTGATTTTTATAAGTTGACGATACCACTCCTTTTAAGGGTGAAAATAAGAATGACAGCAAGACACTTCACATATTAAACACGTTGAAAAAACAGCCGTCAGTTACCCATAACTCTACAAGCAAGTCTTACCCATCATGAGTAAAAATCTTAAAGCTATTTGATTGCATTTGAAATACTTTCAAATTTAATTTTGCTTACCTGCTGCACACATGATTTAGAACATGAAACTGATACAAAACAGCAAACGGTTCAATCCCTTACATTTATGCAGAGTGTAAAATGTTTAGCATATTCAACTGTCACTTGTCCTCAGCCCCATTTGTTAATCAAATAGAAAAGAATGTTCACTTTTGGTGTAACAAAGACTGCTTTATCGATACACAAAGGAAAACAGCTCCCTAATAGTACAAATAAAGAAAGACAACAACACAAAAATGCCCAAGCATATAATGTCAATCCCGTTCAAGAAGCGCTGAAGAAAAATCATGTCCAAGGATAAATCTCTTTTACAATTACATAAAGTGGTTAGGTTGAAACAATCTTATGCGAATGCTACTTCTGTAAATGACAGTCAGATGTGAATCTGGCTTGGGCTCGAAGTTGTGGTGCTAGACAATCTTCTCAACTAGTCAATCTGCTACAACAAAGTTTCCAATTAATTGGCTTGGCACCATTCATCTAGTCAACTGACCTTTTTCTCAATTTCCTTGAACAACCTATTGAGATCAGCAGTTGCTAACATGAACAGTCCCTAATTAAATTTGTTCAGCTCCAGTTGGAATCTAATCTGTCCATGGAAGAATTCCATCATCATTCTTGCAAGAAGCAGTTCCTATGCAGAGTGTCATTGCAGCTTCTTTACTATTTCCTCTCAGAAGATATGAGGCACAATAAAAATGCACTCTTCCCAAAGAGAAGCACAACTATAAAATCTGTGGAAGAACACCAAAATGAAACGCAGATTAACCCGTTTGAGCATTTCCATCAATGCAAGAAGTGGCTAGGTTCCTTGCAGCCTAACCACCAAAAAACAAGGTTCAGAGAAATTTATTCACCTTTTTAAAGGCAATGTAGCATCAATTATGAAAAGTTAATCTGATTCACTGAAAAGATACTGAAGCAAGGACCAACCACAGCTACACTTAAGCTGTTTCCAAGCAATGCGTACCTATTTCATAAAACTAACTTGCCGTTTAGCTTTCATAATCCTGGTGATCGAACTGAATAGTCGGCGTACTAAAAATTATGTGTTTAAAAACTTTTTACTTGAAAAAATTGCTCATCAGAAGCTCTTTAGAATATAACTGACCGTTGTCTAAGACTTGTGTGGTCTGGAAATTTAAAATCTTTAGGGAAAGAATGCAAGTTAGCGACCTACATAACATTAAAGAACTGAGCAAAAAGGGTTGAACAACAGCTGCAGCATTAATAATATTCAATAACAGGAAAATTAACCTATAGCTTTTTCAATATATTCACACCTCTCGAGGGGTGAAGTATCTGAGGCCAAGCTCTTTCAGAGATGATATGTCTCCTTTAGATGGATTCTTGTCCATAAGCTACAGCAATAAAATACATTTTGATGATAGTAAGATAGTTATAAACCGATATTTTCTTGACAACAATTTCCCCAACTGGGCAAGTTGGTAGCTTTTATTTATCATCCTCACAGCTGAGATATGGAGTAATTTAAACTTTTATTAATAAATCCACAGTAACTAATTCATCTTTCCACTAGTTTCTGATGCAAGTATGATGCTCAGGCATGCATGAGACGGAATTTGTTAACTTCACCCAAAACTATCCATTTAGATTCAATTTTAGATTACCGATATAACGTGGAAGATGACTTAACAAAACAATATAAAGAAGGACCCAAGCCATAAGACTACATCAGTATCACATGACTGCCAATGGCATTTCTTTAGCATCAATCCATAGACGAAAAGAAACATGGTAGTTTAAAAAATAATTCAAAAAGATAAAACAGAAATCGAGGTAGAGACATACTTGAAAAGTCGCCAAAAATGAGCCAGTACCTTTCACATAGCGATAATAGCTTTTAGTGAAGCAGCAGCAGCGTTTGGAATGAGGATAAACAATATCTGGTCTTAATTAAGGACTATGTTCCTCATGATGTCAAATTGATAAAATTCAACACCAAGTAAGAAGTCTAACCTTCATTAGAACAAACTGGAAAGAAATACATAATGGATACCCATCACGTTTCCCCATCTCTCAATCAAGTCCAATGGAACCCTAAAAGCATTCATGTAATTGTGATGAAAATTTTCACTGTGTTGACATATCGAGGCCTTTTCCTGTAAAATTGCTTGCATGCTTTTGTCTAGAGGCGGAACAACGTCCTCATGTAATTGCTTAAACATCAATTTCTCTTTAACTTCATTAGAGCAATCTGACTCCACAACATTTGGCCAAGTCTCATAAATAGTATTTAATTCAAGAAAGTTATTAATTGGTTCGCAAGATAAACTTTGATTTTCCATATTATCCTCCAAACTGTACTCAACATCAATGTGTGATTTATTCCAACGTTCCTGGAGTGGTTTGAATGTCCAACAGAGCTGATTGTTGAAGTTGGGATTAAGAAATGATAGAGGTTTTCTTTTTGCCTAAAATATTAAAGAATAAATTATTTTAAAAACTAAAAGGAAAAAGTTATATATAAGAAATAATATAAAGAATATCCACCAAAGAAATATAGCACATTCAAACAAAATCAGCAAATGAGTAAGGACTTAGGATGCAAAGCATAAACCAGGCAAAAGTATCGAGGCCTTGAATATGGTACACCAAATTGCAATGGCGTTAGTATATACTCTTGTGAATCAAAACCAGATTCAGAAAAGAAATCAATCATCTGTTTATGTGTATCCGAAGTCTGCAATAAAAAAATAAAAAACAGAAAGTATGTCACTCACTACAAAAAGGTCGGAATGCAAAAACCTTACATCAATGTTGAAGCTGCATAACAAACCTCAAATCCAACAACATTCTCTACAAATAATATATGTGGAGGCCGCAACATAAATGGAATAACAGAAAGTATCTTCAGGAAAGAGGAAGCCCGAGCATCTCCAGACTCCTTTCGAAGACCTACAAGCAAACCATGTACTTGAAATAAACAATCGCAAAAGACAAAAAGAAAAAGGATTACACTCTGTAGCAATTCCAGACATATGAATTGCCCTAAAAATTGAAAACATGCAGCTAAACCTTGTCTTGTGTATGGCTGGCATGGAGGGGACAGTAGCCATGCATGTGCTCCATATCTATCTAGATCACTAGCCGTCAAGCTCTGAATATTACCCTAATAAATTCATTCCTTCAACACATTAAACCATTGTAACAGATTTCAACAATTTAACCACTAACAAGATGCCATCTTTTAGAAACCTACAATCACACAGCAAAAAAGCACACTTTTCACTTGTAAATGTAGCAGAGAAGCTCCAAGTACCACTGCCTACCAAGCAAGACAGGATCTAATTACGTATATAAAGATCAACATCAATCATAGTAGAATACTAATTAAAAGAACAATATCTGTTACTAGTCTAACAATAAAGCATACAAAATAGAAAGATTAACATCATTAAACTAGCATAATAATACAAAGATCAACATCTATTCCTAGTATACTGATAGAAACATTACAGAAAGATCAAAACCAGTTATTGGGGTACAACAATAGAAAGATCAGTAAACTAATTTTCAAATCAGCACCTCTAAAATTATTCCATCACGTTACATAATATAAAAACATCACGTTTTTTTGTCCAATTTCCGTAAGTTGATGTAATTTACATAAGAATTGATGTGATGTAATTAAGCGGTAGCTTATGATTAGGGAAACAAAAGAAAGCGACATTGTTGAAACCTGGCAGGGACGGTGGCAGAAATTGAACTCGTACACATCGTTCGCCTTGTCATTGATATCAAATGCCTCCACGATTTCGAACCGAACTCCGGATTCCATAAGCGAGTATCTCTGATCAACAGAATAGAGAAGATACAGACAAAGATGATCAAGAACTTCAGGAAGACCTAAATTATGACAACAGTGTCCCACAAGTCAACTCAAAGACATTGAATACTCACCATGCCACCGATACCGCTGTAGAACTCGAGCACCTTCCATGGTTCCCCCTCTCTCCTCGGCGGCTCCATTGCCACCGCCGTCGCCGTCGCCGTCGCCGTCGCCGTCGCTGCCGTCGGAGGGTTATGGGACGGACCTTGGTCGTTCTCACTCTATCGACATGGGCCCTGGTGTAATGCTTGTGGGCCTAAATGGTCCTGGCCCATCTTACCCAAATCGAGTGGCCCAATTGGTCATTTGAACGAATCTTGCAAATGTAATTATCTTCGTTAATAGTAATATATATGCAGCGGATGGGTTTGCATATTCAATATTTGTAAATTTAATTCCTCCAAATCCTATCTAAAATAATTTTAGATCAAATTTAATTTCAACATTTTAGATATATAATATATCGAAAAATATTCAGATTGGATATGGATTTGGGGTGATCCAATTCATATATATTATTGTTTAAAATAATATTTTCAAAAATATTAATATATTATTTAATTATTTTTAATCTAATTTTCTATTAAAATTTTATATTTTTGTATTATTTTAATCAATCAAGTTGGATACGTATTTGGCAGATTTGGATCGAATATGGATATAATAAATAAAATTGATATAATATTCGAATTCAAGTATACTCATATCCAATCTAAAGTTTAAAAACTCAAAACTTAAATTCAATTCAGAATGTCATGAAGTATAATCGACTAGGAGCCTAATTTTTAATGTAGATTAATAGTTGCATGAAATTAATATTTATTGTTCTTGTGATATTTGAAATTTACAAATATATGATTAATAAAGCATAAAAATATTAATTTAGCTTATCTAAAAAACAATAATATGTTTTAATAACTATTACAATTTGATTTGAGGGAGTCAATTATAAAATTAGTTATTATAGAGTCATCAATTAAGTTTGACTCGGTGAGGAAAGTGACTCTAGAAGATTTTTAAGTCAAAAAAAAGTTTTAAACTATGATGCAATCAATATCTAATCTAAACTCATAGCTAACGTTCGTAAGAGAAGGAATGGAACAAAACTAGCCGATGGATGTAATATTCTTTCCCAGTACACGTTTTCGCTACTTATGATTCAATGAGCTACTTCAATGATACCTACAGAAATAATACTTATGACGACCGATAATCAACACCTCATTGACATGATACGTAACTTACCTGGCTACTTAATTCTACGTCCAAGTACACTCCATTTCTAGCATATATGTGCTCAAGTCTCCTAAATCAAATCCAAAATTCGTTTGTGTTTTTTGACTCAATCCTCCTCCCCAATGGGAACAGAGCCCAGCTATTTTCTCACGCGTAAAACAAAGCACGCCAACCTCCTATTCTGGCTCAACACAAACATATCACACGAAGATGCGAGACAACATCATCCAATGCACAAGTTACTGCTAGACAAAACGGATAAGAGTGCTAGCTGTGGAAGTATAATCCTTGAAGTTGACGATTGATCCCGTAGTAATACTCGCCAAATTAAGTGTAGCAGCGAGCGAGATCGCCGAAGACAAACCTGTGAGCTGGGAGAAGCAACATAGACACAGCTGTGCATGGAGCCCATGACTACGACAACCTTGATACTACCATGAACACAGCTCGATCGTCGTCAGAATCAACTTGGCCTATCTCCGTTCCATCTCCAATCTATAAAGACCTTATGCCTTTCAATACCAACGTCGAATCTATCTCACCTTTGTAGTAAAGTACGTAGCAAGCAAGAAAATAGTATATAGTAAGGATAATGAGTAATACAACATTCCACCTACCGAGCAACCTCGCCCCCACCGAGGCCAGCCCGGAGTGGCTAAGCAAAGCCGACAACGCATGGCAGCTCACGGCGGCGACGTTCGTCGGCCTCCAGAGCGTGCCCGGTCTCATCATCCTCTACGGCGGCGCCGTCAAGAAGAAGTGGGCTGTTAACTCGGCGTTCATGGTGTTGTACGCCTTTGCTTGCGTCCTTGTCTGCTGGATGCTATGGGGCTACCGCATGTCCTTCGGCGAGACCATGCTCCCCTTCCTCGGTATCCCCAACACGGCCACAGGCGAGGCCTACCTCATCGACGAGAAGGCCTTTTTCGGCGCCTTCCCCAATGCTACAATGGTCTACTTCCAGTTCGTCTTCGCCGCCATCACTCTCGTCCTCATCGCCGGGGCTTTGCTGGGCAGGATGAATTTCTATGCTTGGATGCTGTTCGTTCCGCTTTGGCTCACCTTTTCTTACACTTTCGGCGCATTCAGCATTTGGTCGCCTAAGGGTTTCCTCGCCAAGGCCGGCATCATCGACTACTCCGGCGGCTATGTCATCCACCTCTCCTCTGGCGTGGCCGGCTTCACTGCTGCCTACTGGGTACGTATGTTCTCTCGCTAGCTAGTTCTACTACTAAATAGAATCATGTCTAATCTTATTGGGTCTTACTACTAAACGTTATTTTTCATATGTCAAAATGTGATTAGGTTGGTCCTCGTCTAACCAAGGATAGGGAAAGATTTCCACCAAATAACATACTATTGATGTTGGCGGGTGCGGGCTTGCTGTGGCTGGGGTGGACGGGCTTCAACGGAGGTGATCCTTACACTGCAAGTGTGGATGCCTCCTTGGCCGTCATCAACACCCATGTCTGCGCCGCCACCAGCCTCCTTGTTTGGCTCTTTCTCGACCTCGCCTTCTTCGGCAAGCCCTCTGTCATCGGCGCCGTTCAAGGAATGATCACCGGACTTGTCTGCATCACCCCGGCTGCTGGTACTGCAGTAACATTAAAAAAACTAATTTTGTTCAAAAGTAATTGAAATTAAATCTTTATGTTAGGTTGAGAAGTGGACTCATTGCCTTAGATCTTTCACTACGATTCAAAATGTAGGTTTCTGTGCGGTTTATATAGTTCACACCAGTCTAATTAAGAATGTTACGTACACAGGGTTAGGATTAACGAGGAGTCTTAATTATGTACAAGGAGTCTTAATTAAGTATACTTATCAAGTTGGCATGGACTATATATTCTGTTCATACGTGTTTAAGCGGAAGAAAGTATAGTCCACAACCTAATCGTCATGTTTATACGGTAAACATAATACCACCATTTTTGGATCGTAGAGAAAGATTAAATTAAAATAAAGCAATTAATTAGCTTATGAACTAACCTTAGTAAAAAAAATTGGTGTAATACAATCATCTTTACCAATTGATTATTATAATTGACAGGTATTGACGTTTAATCTAATTGAAGATTTGGAACATTGTGTACGTAGGTGTGGTACAAGGTTGGGCGGCCATAATCATGGGCATATGCTCGGGCTCAATCCCGTGGTACACCATGATGGTGGTGCACAAGAAGTCGGAGCTACTCCAGAAGGTCGACGACACCATGGCCGTCCTCCACACCCACGCCGTCGCCGGCACCCTCGGCGGCCTGCTCACCGGCTTCTTCGCCGTGCCCAAGCTCAACCGCTACTTCTTTGGCGCGCCGAGCAAATACGTTGGCCTCCTCTACGGCCTCGTCAACGGCGACGCCAAGACAGGGTTTAGTCAGATAGGGATTCAAGTGGGAGGGATCTTGTACGTAATTGGATTGAACGTGATCTCCACCACTGTTATATGCTTGTTCATCCGAATGTTTATCCCGTTGAGGATGTCGGACGAGGACATGGAGCTTGGGGACGATGCAGCTCATGGGGAGGAGGCCTACGCCATATGGGGCGATGGGGAGAAGTTGGAGAACTCGAGGTACAACAACTCGGTGTATGATGTGGAGGAGCCTCCCATGAAGCGAGAGGCTGGTCATGGAAGGCAAGTGGAGATGACATGAACAAAGATTTGGTTGTACTAGCTGCTGTGATTGGTGGAAAGATTGGAGAGTGAATAAGAGCACTAATATTTGCCACTGTCAATTTGTGTTTCTTCCCTTTTTTTTCTTTTGATTTTTTTGATTTTTGGGTTTATGTGCTTTAGTGTAAGTTTTATATTTCCCATGATGATTTATAAATTTCAGACCTGAATTATATAAAACCGAATAATAGTATAACTTGTTAACATCTTGACTTTAGTTTTCGATTGATATTAACTATCCTTAACCATTATTTCCCAAAAATTTAATATAAAATCACATTTTGATAATAAGCATATTGATTAGATGTATATACAGAATTGTATTGTAGGTATCAAGCCCGGGTAAAAGGAGAAGAATTAAGGTAGGAAAGACATTCGAGGATTTAAAACTTAGTCATATATAAATGCTTAGATCCTAATTTAGGATTTATACCCCAAATACTTAAGTGGAAGAATAAGAAGAAGAAGAAGAAGAATAGGCGTATATATAATGCAAATATTAAATATTGTTGTTTTCTAACCTTAAGAGCTATAAATTAACCGTTGGACCGTATTAATTTTTTCAAATTTATAAAGTTATCCTCTACTAGGTCTTCTGTCGTCAAAATTATCAATGACAAATTTGTTACCTAATTGTCACTAAAATAAGGTTACATAAAAATTTGTCATTGAAAAGTCACTGAATTTTTTGTCATCCTTTTTAGAAAATTGTCATTGAACTATTATTGAATATTTTGGTGATAAATTAATTTGTCACTATAATTATGTTAGGCAAAATAATAGTGTCATTATTTTTTAAATCTATCACCAAACACACACTATTTTTCGGTATAAAAATCAATGACACTAATATTTTGCCACCAAAATAATAGTATTATCCTTTTAAATCTGATAATGAACTGTCACTAAATATTTTGGCAAGTTGACATCGTTTTTTTGTTGGAAAATTTCAAAATATGAAAAAATTAAATATGTGCACCTTTTTAATGCGCACATCGCTCCCATTAATGGGTGAGGGTTCATGTACCTTAAATGTGGCCATTGATGTGTGTGCCACCCCACTCCCAGGCTATCTGTCGAGGCCCTATCTCGCAGCCATGCCACCACTATTCAGTGTCCCCCAACCGCCAAGTCCATTGCCCCGATCCACCGCAATCGCCACTCTAACCACCACCTCATGAGATTGCGCTACCACCATGGCGCCCCTCAGCCGCTGTGCATGACCCCTCAGCCCTACATGCCACCCCTCGGCCATGGTGCCTCCACTCGAGTGACCACCGCCACCCCCACCATGCCACCACCGCCCCACCACTTGTGTGAGAGAAGGTCTTTTTCCCGTTAGTGCTAATCATCTAAAAGTCTTTATAACTCAAATTAGTTGCATTATTTTTCCCTTTAAATAAAATATAAAACATAAATTTCTACTTATATTCTTATTTAAAATTAAAGAAATGTAATATGAGATGGAAATTCCTCAAATAGGTGGTTTTTAATGTTAACAATTCATCTAATCATACCAAATTAAACCTCCCAAACAATCATTAGCTAAAAGTTCACAAATATCACTTAGGAGAATAAGTCAAATCATCACTTTGCCTCTTTGACATAGTCAAGTCATCATTTAGTCCCCTTCTTTTATAAAAAAATCACTTGACACTCTTAAAACCTCTGTTGCACGAATCGGCCGGCCGATTTAAATCGGATCGGCGCGATGCCGATCCGATTTCGGGGCCGACTCGGTCGCCCCGAATCGGCCTCGGAATCGGCCGAGTTCGGCCGATTCCGACCGATTTAACTCGGAATCGGAATCGGCCGATTTAAATCGAAATCGGTTTTTTAATGAAATTACTAAAATACCCTAGGTATGATTTTTATTAAATTATTTAAGCATGGGTAAAATGGTAATTTGGATTTTAAAAACCTAAAATCAAACCCGCTCCCCCACGCCGCCGCCGCTCGTCCGCCCGCCGCCGCCCCGTTTCCGCCCTCCGCCGTGCTCCCCGACTCCGGGCTCGCCGCCGACCGGGCTACCGACCTCGCCGCCGACCTCGCAACGTCGCCGCCGAAGTGTGGCCGGACCGAATCGGGCTGTGACGCACGAATCGCCGCGACTCGCCGCCGCTCCGGGCCGCCTCGCCGCCGGCTGCGGGCCGCCGACTGTTCGTCCGACCGGGCTGCCGACATCCTCCGACATCGCCGCCGCGAGACTCGCCGCCGACCGGGCCGGCGGCGGCGGGGGTAAAGAGTGGCATTCTCGTAATTAAAAGTTGACTCGAGTCTAACTCGAGTCAAAAATAATAATTAATTCTAAATAATTTAAAAAATCTTAAAAAATATTTAAAAATATCAGAAACTATAATACACAGAATAATATCAAAATAACATCAATACCCAATTTTAATATATTTATATTATAAATTGTCAAATTATTATATATGACTGATTAAATTAATTTGGACCGATTCAACTGAACCGATTCTTGGCCGATTCAGACCGATTCCGATTCCGATTCCGACTCCCTGGAAAATCGATTCTGATTCCGATTCCGATTCATGCAACCATGCTTAAAACTAACACCCTTTAAGTGATGAGGTGGGGGGCAGGCAACCGATTAGTAGGTAATGTAGCCGTACCACTTTAGAAAATAAAATTAATAATATGAAATTAATTAAAATCATATAAAAAATGAAAACATAATAAATAAATTAAATTTATTCATAAATAATAAAATATTTCATTTTACTTAAACTTCCTACAATAAATCTAATTTTTAATCTATATGTAAAGATAATAACAATAAATTTTTTGTCTCCCATAAGGGTTAAAAATTACAAAAAATTAAATAAAGTAATATTTTTAATTTATTATTATTATATATATATATATATTATTTTAATACATTTATTTTATTTTACAGAATTTATTTTATGTAATATATTGATTAATTTTAATTATTTTAATATTACTTAATTTTATTTTCTAATGTAACATTTTCATATCATTAATTAACAGGTTTTACCTTTGTCATGCCATCATTTAATGGTGTTTGTTTATCAGTATTAGTTTTGAAAGTGGTTAAGTGATATTTTTTAATTAAAAAAAGGCTAAGTAATAGTCGGGGAGAGTAATTGATGATTTAACTTATTTCTAGGGGGCTAAGTCATATTTACTCTAAAAGTTATTATAAAATATTTTTTCGTTATTTTAAAAAGACTTTCACATTTAATTTTTCAATTTACTATTAAACTTTGGATCAAATAGAATTAATGCTGACAAACTACACCCTAACTAAACTAGTAATAACTTCATTTGATCCACTCTTATTAATAAAATGAAAACTAAATGCTGATCCAAATAAAAAAAAACTAAAAAATACAATAAAATTACTTCTTATAGTGGTCACAGATTTAAATCTCGCTAACTTTAATTTTTTTAAAAAATAAAGACAAAAATACATCATATGGAGAGGTCACATGTTCGAATCTTGTAAACTTTATTTTTTTAAAAAATAATAATAATATTTTTATGATAAAAGGCTTTCGGTTTAAACTCGAGTAACATTAACTTCTAGGTTATTACAAATAAGAGTCTTCTATCTAATTGTTTTAAAAAATATATAATAAAAAAATTAAATATTTATAATTCATTTTTTTATTTAAATAGAATACATTTTTATATTCAAGAAGAGTTTATATATATAATATTAAATTATTATAATCTATATTCTTATTTTATAAAAATTATATATAAAATAAAAATATATTATCAATTGGTTAGCTCGATATGTTGCCTTAAACAGGGCTCAGTGGGTTATTAGAGGCTCGGAAGGGCCGCCACCGTTAACAACTGACAAGTAAGAAGGGAAACCTCAGAGCCGACTCGTCTTGTCTCACTCGTTGGCGGCGGCATTTCGTCGAACGGCTCCATCGCGATCGGGCGAGGGGAGGAAGGGGCGACCTGCGAACTGATCCGGCGGCGGCGATATGTGGAGGCGGCTCCGATCCCTCGCCCAATGGCGGGCGGCCGCCGTCGGTCCCCGCCGATTGGCTGCCTTCTCCAACCGATCCCTCGCCCTCCGCTCCTCGCCTCAGCCGCCCTCCCCCCTTCCCCGGCTCCGCACGGCTCTGCTCCCAGCAGGCCACTTCCGATGCTGGTAAGAGGTTGTTGTCGATTTGTGGTTGTCTTTTTGATAATGATTTGATGGGGGATTTGGGATTGGGTAGATGTCATTTTGTCGAAGGGGAAGAAGACGGTGGAGGAGATAATGCCGATTGCTACCGGGCACGAAAGGGAGGAGCTTGAGGCCGAGCTCGAGGTATTGTTTCCTATGGGTTTGGTTGGCTTGTTGGGAAATGCAGCTTTTTTACGGCTTTTGTGTTTGTTCTGGTTTTTAGGGAAGAAGCGCTTCGACCTGGATGCGCCGGCAGGGCCGTTTGGTACGAAGGTGAGTGTGTTTGGATATATGACCGATCATATGAGAATTTTAGTTTTTTAGGGCATTTAGATCAAAGCTTAGGTTCAGAATTGACCAAGTTTTAGATTTGTAGTTTTTTTTTTGCTTTGATATTGGTTTATAATTTTTGTTTTGTGGAACTTCTAGTGATTTGTTCCATTTTTTGAGAAAATTAGACTAGGCCATGCAGGTTGAACATGTGATCTAACATTAATAGGAGACTGCAAATAGTATTTATGAGGCAATGTGATTAATAGCTACCTCTAACATGATGAAAGAAGCTTTTAGAAGTGGGATTATTCTGTTAGGAAGGATTGATAACTGTATGTCTCTTTATGTGTTTCTTTTGAAATCGTGAAGCTTGTGATTTTATTGACATGTTGGAATGTTTTGCACCATTGTGCATAAAACTGGAAGCATCATTTCTTAATGGCTTTATGCTGTCGAATTTTTAGTTGGTCATATTTTTGTGAGAGCTCAAACTTAGAGAATCATAGTTCGTATGAAAGTTTGCACTGAAAGTTTCCCGCAATCATTGTAAGTGATCACAATAAATCAGGATTGCAACAATGCCCTGCATTAACAGCAAAACTTAAAACTCAAATCTGCCTTCCAAAAGCTTAAAACTTTTAGGTAGAAGATGGCCAACACATACATAAGATTGTAACTCATAACAAATGTTCAAAGTTCTGTTGAGTCGCATTGACATGATTTCTCTGATTGGTGGTATCTCATCTACAACAGCTTTTGTGATTTTAATTTATCTATTTATTCATTATTAGTGCTTTGGCAGTGTGTCTTTCTAAATATGTTATCTTCCTGCCTCCTTGTAGGAAGCACCGGCTGTGATTCAATCATATTATGATAAAAGAATTGTAGGATGCCCTGGTGGTGAAGGCGGTATGGTTCTCTATACAACCTCCTTTTGTTGACCAAGACACGCTAGTGTACATGATCAGATATCATTTTAACTAACATTTTGATTCCTTCAGAGGATGAGCATGATGTTGTGTGGTTTTGGCTGGAAAAGGGCAAACCACACGAATGCCCTGTATGCTCCCAATACTTTGTGGTATGAGGATTCGTAAACTATTGCCCATTTCATTGAAACTTATTGTTAGAGAAGAGCTTGACTTCCATGAAAAGATCTTTTGTGGAAGTCTCGTTTTCTGTTTGACATTAGTTGGTATAAATAAATAATGACATGTTTTTCTATTTTCTTTTTAATTTTTATTTTTGAACTGCCTGTCTTATGTTTTCAAACCAAAAAAAAATCTTTGTGCAGCTGGAAGTCATTGGTGAAGGTGGGCCTCCTGATGGTCATGGTGACAATGATCACTAATCTGATTGGAGACATTATGCTTGGAGGAATAAAGTTTAATGAGTGGAATGGTTGTCCGTAAATTTACTGTGTAATGAACAGTGTTCTCTAGTTTTTCGCCTAGTGCTCTTCAACTTGATCGTGGCGTGCAGCGCAACACTGCTTTGTTGCTGGGAGGAAGGAAACATTGTTTTTGTTGGTGGTGTAATTTTGTCGTGGACAATTTGGTATGATAGTCGATGTCATTTAAAACGTAGAAGTTCAGTTCTAGAATTGAGCAAGCCGGCCTTTGATCATCCAACACACGGACTGGTAGGATTGCATCTTCTCCAGACTCCGAGGACCTGGATCTCAGAGCTGAGAGCACCGGGTGCGATTTTTTCTCAAGTCTTCTAATTCATGATTTGAAATCTAATTTGTGCATGGAGCATCGCTTATAAATTCCATCTAACCAAAAATCATAACTCATTACATGCACATGCACATCCAAATTTTTGTGTTGATTCTAGCATAACTCATTTCAATGCATAAGAAGCCACTGGTGGAACTTAATATTTTGAGCTCTCTCTTCGCGGTGAAAATCCTTGGAGGGGTTGCAGGTTGCGTTTATCAACTAGGTGGGCGTTCACCACACCCTGAGTGCAACCGAACATTGGCCCAACTCGGAATCAAATTGTCGCACGACAAGGCGGATCGTTCTTTGGCCCGTTAAGATGCGTGTGGCGAGACAGAGCCCACAACGTTTCTCGTTTGAGGCCCATGTTGAAAACCGTTGGCATAATTCATCGCATGTCCAAGTCCAAATTGCGTGGTATCCCGCAGGGCCCAATGATTAGACAGCGTTAAGCGAAATTAATTAAAACAAATCACTCGTTTTCTACTTAAACAAATAGATGAAAGCAAATCTGGCACTTTAAAATTGATTTTCTGATCGTAGTTAGGTGCACATTCTTAGACATTTTGAATTATGATGTTGATAACGTAATAGATGAACAGGTCAATTACTATTGCCTAAACCAAGCCTATCAATTATCAATGTTAAGTAAGCTAAACGTACAAACCAAAACTTGACCGTTTGGTTATTCCATTTCTTATGACATACAACTAAAAGCTCCGCGTATCTCTAAATTAAAATTAAACTCGGTTAGGGTTAAAATGAATACTCATTTACCATTTTATTCATTAAAAAATACGAACTTTAAAAGTTGAATGTAATGTGAAGAAATATTTTAAAAATACAAAATATTTATAATTATATCTGTTATCATATTGTCGTACCAAGTTTTCAGAGTTGAAATTAAAATAATATTAATGAGAAAAACACAGAACCTGGCTAATTGGTATTCACATTTATACCATTAGGATTTGATCAGGTTTGAAACCAGATTAAAATTTTAAGACTGATGGTATTTATTAGGAAAGCAATTAATAATTCTAGTAATTTTAATTAGTTGTTTCTAGAAAAAATATTAAAAAAACAAGTTTAATGTCTCATAACTATTAGAAACTTTGTAGAATAATCGATTTATCACTAAAAAACATCATTAGCCAGCCAATCGATAACACCAAACGGATCCAATTATGAATGATTGATTTTGTTTTAAACCAACCCGATTCATTTGCCAAACACCAGCCAACATTTAAATATGCAAAGACTACGACATTTACCGTTAGCTTACCCAGAAGAAAGAGTCTTTCTTACATAAACAATTTAACAATGACGAGGCCTACCAGCAAAATCCGAAGCTTGGTCTTCCACTGCCGAAGAAGATTGCAGGACTGCCTCCTCCAATGGAGGTCGATCGAATCAAGATCGTCGCTGTTGCAACCATACTGTTCCTCCTTTTCCTGATCATCATTTTGATTCCTCATCGCCGATGCGGATTTGGCCATCATTCTTGGTATCTTCATTTGGGCCTGTTAATCAAATATAAATATATTTACAATAAATAAATCATTCTTTTTGTCATGACAGATTTTTACAATTTGTCATTTGAGATCTTCTGATTTATTATACTTCTAAGGTGATAGCTGACCGAGATAAAAAAATGCCCAGATCAGGGACCTTTAAAAAAATACCGTATTTAACGTCTCTCATCAAGAAGTTACAAGAATATCCACCCTATAGTAGTTATCTTTAATTATACCATTAATTAATATATTTAGATTATAATATATAAACTATATATATAATAAGGACCGCATAAAGTTAGAATAAAATTCCAACATTCTCCTACTTGGTCCAAACATATATCGCCATACATAATATTATTCAAAATATTAATAGTTCAAAAGAAAAATATTATACATGAATCGGTAAGCCCTCTTTAGTCAAGTATTATCTTCCATGTATTACAATATAAAATACTCTTAAGAAACCACAATAAACTTCCAATATTTATTTGGATCCAAATATATATATACATATATATATTATATAAGACAATTTTGTTGTTCTCTAATATAATGTGTACCTTCATAATGAGAAGACAAACAAATAGTAGAGTTTTAACAAATAACAAGTTATATACTTAATATCATATATCAAGCTTGAAACAAGTCTCATACGGGTTACATAACCCTTAAACATCTTTAGTGACATGCCTTTCGTTTCATTATAGTATCTGTAATCATCAATGGAGTGCTATTGTGTTCGATGAACACTTTATTTGCTTTAATGTGTTCTCTAACTACTAAATACTTAATATCGATGTATTTACTTTAACTTTTACCTTTAATATTTTTAGTGAAGAACACAAGGATTGAATCATCACAATACATCTTCAATGGCCTTAAAATAGACTCAATAACTCGAACCAAATAGTAAAGTTTTAACAAATAACATGCTATATACTTAATATCATATATCAAGCTTGAAACTCAACAAGTCTCATGTGAGCTACATAATCCTTGAACATCTTTAGTGACATGCCTTTCGTTATAGGATCTGTAATCATCAATCGAGTGCTATTGTGTTCGATGAACACTTTATCTGCTTTAATGTGTTCTCTAACTGCCGAATACTTAATATCGATGTATTTACTTCGACTTTCACTTTTATTATTTTTAGCGAAGAACAGAAGGGTTGAATTATCACAATACACTTTAATGGCCTTAAAATAGATTCAACAATTCGAAACAAATAGTAGAGTTTTAACAAATAACATGCTATATACTTAATATCATATATCAAGTTTGAAATTCAACAAGTCTCATGCGAGCTACATAATTCTTGAACATCTTTAGTGACATGCCTTTCGTCAAAGGATATGTAATTATCAATTGAGTGCTATTGTGTTAGATGAACACTTCATTTGATGTAATGTGCTCTCTAACTGGTAAACGATCTTTATTATATTTAGCAAAGAACACAACAGTTGAATTATCACAATATATATTTAATGGCCTTGAAATAAACTCAACAATGCAAAGCCCAGACATGAAACTTTTCAACCAAACAGCTAGAGATGTAGCCTCAAAATACGTAACGAATTCGGCTTCCATAGTAGAAGTGACAACTAAAGTTTGTTTTATACTTCTCTACGATACAACTACATTAGCAAGTATGAAGATGTATTTAGATGTGACGTTACGAGAATCAGTGCAATTAGTGTAATCCGAATCCAAGTATCCAAGGACTTCTAAATTAGAAGATCTCTTATATGTAAGCATGTAATCCTTAGTTCTTTGAATGTACGTCTTAACTTTTTTATAATTCTCAAATGTTCAATGCCAAGATTACTATCTCCCAACATTCCAACAATAAATGTAATAATATCTAGTCTTATATAGACTTGTGCATACATAAGACTTGTAACAACATATGAAATGTTTTTTATTTATTCCATCTCAAGATCATTCTTTGTACATTGATCGAATGTAAATATATTTACAATAAATAAATCATACCTTCTATCATAAGAGATTTTTACAATTGGTCTTTTGAGATTTTCTGATTTATTGCACTTCTAAGGTGATGGAAGACAAATATAAAAAAAATGCCCAGATCATGGACCCAAAGAAAGACACCATGTTTAACTTCTTTCATTAAGAAGTACAAGAATAAATACCCTATAGTAGTTATCATTAATTATACTACTAATTAATATCTTTGAATTATAATATGTAATAACTATGTAAAGTAAAAATAAAATTCCAACCGGGCTCTATTCCCTCACTTGGCCGGCTGTTGTCTATGAGGCTGTTGGCGGTGGAGGGGAGGAGCTCCGAGTAGAGTACAACTTCCTGGAAAAGGTCGCAGGCGTGCCGGTCAAATTCAGGTACTAGGTGTTAGAACCGGTTAGAATTTTATAACTTAACCTTTAATATGTTCTTCATATCATCAAATCATCAAGTAAATATAATTAAATTGTGAAAGTATACCTGAAGCCATAAAAGAATCTAGAATCTTTACCACCTTAGATGTTAGTCTTCTGAATCTAAGAAGAGTTTCCAAAACTTGAATTCTGAACAATGACATACCAGAACAAAAACTACTTATCGATTCAAGGACCATAACCTCCTTATTTATAGCAACTTCTAATTTCATAATTTCAATTTCACCCATCACAAAAGAGAAATTATGAAAATGTATCTACACATTGAATTCCTCACTTTTCACATTGAATTCTACACCTTAATTTATGACCCATAACTCTTAACTTTAATAGATCAATTTAATTTAGGCCAACCTTATATAATAACATATGATACAATTCCTGATTCATGTATATATTTATGTCCAACATCCAACACTAGGAGCTCAAGATTGCCACCGACAACTTCCAAGCAATGATCGGGCAGGGGCTTTTGGAGAATGGAATTACTGAGAAGTCAGACATCTATAGCTTCAGAATGGTGATGCTTGAGCTCGTCGGAGGCCAGAGGAACGTGCTGCTAGTCAGCGAAAGTACGAATTGTGAGAGGAGATGGTCGTATTTTCCGAGAATTGTGAACAAGAAGGTGAAGGAAGGGAAGGTGATGGAGGAGGTGGACGAGAGGCTAATCAGGGGCCAAGATGTTGAGGAAAAAGAAGTCACCTTGTTGGTCAACGTTGCCTTTTGGTGTATCCAGGAGGACGCCAAGCGCCGACATAGTATGGAGCATGTGGTGGCAATGCTCGAAGGCTGGTGCCCGTCGATGTGCCTCCAGTGACGGAGATGGTCATCATCAAACTCTTGTCGATCGGCGAGTCATCGGCTGACGGTGCTGGTGTAGGTTTAGGTCTTGCCCGTCGATTAGATAGTCAACTCCCCACTGTTCCAACATGCTCCCCCACTAAGAGCGATAATCTATTTTAAGAACTTACAATGAATACCAATTAACTTCAAACAAATCACCCACCAATTAAATGTTTTTGTGTCAATTTTATTATTTTACAAATAATTGGGTCCTTTTATCTATGATTCCCTACCTACTTAGGGGTTTTATAGCCAATATTAACGGTAAGACATTCTAATAGATTATTTTTCTTAGGCGAATAGTAATAGTCTCCTATAAAACCTTAGAGCCAATATTATTGTAAGGCCCAATTGGCTTCAATCAAATTACCCACCCATTAAAAATCATTGTAATAATTTTATTATTTTAATAAAAAAATTGGTTCTCTTATTTATGATTCTCTATATTAATTATAAGATATTTTAGTAGATCAATTTTTTGAGGGGAAGAGTGGTAGTCTACTATAAGACCTTATAAGACCTTATGGTTGCAAGCCCCAATTAACTTCAAACAAATCACCCACTAAATTTTCAGGTCATTTTGAAAATTATGTTTTTGTTTTCCATATTAAGTAGGCATGAACATGCACAATTCATGGGCTAAAATTAAAAATGTTTATTAAAAATATGCAAGAAATTTAATTAATACTAATTTAAAATAATTTTTTTACTTAAATCCATTCAAATAAGAGTTTGTGTCATCTTGCATAATAAACATATTAGACATTTTCTAATTTTAGTTCTGAAAATTAATGCCCCATTCTGCCTCATTATTCAAAAAATTTAAAGGAATGAAAAGCATTTCCAATTGTGATTAGAGGAAATTACATTAAAGGGTGTTTTAATGCATTATTCATGATTCAAGATTAGTTAGTATGATAATTATTAAGAATGTATTTTCATGTATTGATTTAATCACCATTTATAGGTGGCTCGATAAAGCCACTTCATAGATGCATTTGATTGCCGCGGCGTTACATTCTCGTGACTGTGATTTTTCTATTCTTACTTTTTTTAAGAATTTTGTTAGATTATTTTTTAACCAAATCAAGATTTTTTAAACTTAAAAATAAATTTCTAATCAAATCTAGTGGCAATTAAGTCATTATATAAAAAATATACTTAAATTGTGAATATCATATAATCTATCTTTTAATGGTGAATAATTTATATTACAACCCTTTAATCATAATTTCCTCTTATGGGTATAACTTATTTACTTCCCTAAACTATGAATAACAGGTACATCACGATGAGCATTGTCAACTTTATCCACTGCAATATTTATAAAACTCATAAACAGATTGACTTTTAATCAATAATTGATATACTAAATAAATTTTATTAGTTATTTTAATATATTAAGCGAATGAAGCTTCTACACGTTCAAACAGGTAATTACCAAACACAAAAAAGGTTGTCCAGCAGAAACTTAACCATCATATCAATAAGGGATGAATTTAATCAATATTCTATAACCCAACTTTTTTATGGTCTTTACTTGCGCCAATATCTAATCTGGGCCGTCTTACGATTGGACGGCCCAAATTTGGTGAAAAAAAATCTTCTTCTCTCTTTTTTGCCGGTGGCTGGGCAGGCGGGGGTTGGGTGGGCGGGGCGGGCTATGGGGAGGAGACGAGGGGGGTGGTGGGGCGAAGGGGGAGGGGGGTGGCGTGGGCTCCCGGGGGGCAGGGGCAGCGGTGAAGGGTGGGAAGCGGACGACCGGGCGGGGGCAGCAAAGAAGGGTGGGAAGCGTACAACTGGGTGGGCGTGGGAGGGCCGATTGGGGGGCGTCTGGAAGTGGGGGTGGGGGGGGGGGGGCCTATAGCGGCAATTGGTGGTAGTGATAGTGGCGGGCAGCGAAGGTGGCCACCTCGTCCTAGTGGATCTAGGCCATCCTTCTAATCGGACGGCCCATATCAAAGTTTAGTTTTTTTATTAAAACCAATAGATCTAGGCCGTCCTTTTAATCATACGGCCCAGATGAAAGTTTGGGGCAAGAAACTTTTCCTATCCCTGGATAAAATCAAATTCTAGTTTAATTCCTCGACAATGATGCCAAAAACTTGATGTGAAAATTATAACACAAGTGCACACGCCGAATCAATTAATTAAAAGTGATAAGAAAGTATCGTCTCACGAGAAATCAGCATTAGAAGTTCTCAATTAGCAAAACTAATTTAATTAATTACACTTAAATAAAAATAAATTCAAAGAGTGATTAAATTATGAATTAAGACTAAATTAATCTAGCATGCAATATTCAAGTTAAATATTAACTTCAAGATGACAAACCTAAGATTTTCAATATCACCTAGTGCTTTATATGATTAGAGCTATAACTTTACCTATGCATTGTACATTCAGATCATTAACCATAAGAATTAATTATTCGTGACAATCTCTTAATTAACTATAAACTTATTATTTACACCCAACTTCTATATTTATATGAAATTGTGTATGAAAAATAATACTTTAATTTTTGCCTTTAATAATTTTCAAAGACTAATGAGTATATCTCTATTTCATATATAAATCACCCTGAATAGATGAACAAAGAGTATTCTATCTAGTGACAAATTTAATCTTTTTATCTTTAGACAAGATCAAATCTTTAGATCTAGTAATAGATGACTAGTCTAATGATAGCATTAAGAATAGAATAAAATAGATGATCCAAAAATATAATCACATAGATAAAAATTAATAACATTTATTAATCTATGGACTATGTGCTATTAAAAATCCTAGAAAAGAATTTACTCTATAAAATATTTGAATAAATTCAAAAAATTCATATGTAATATAAAAGAAATCATTTAATTACAAAGAAAAATAAATCAAAATAAGAAAAATTCTTTTTGGGAAAGTGTCATTTTCTTCCGATCCAACTTCATCGTGATTCCTTCTCATTATTTGTGCCATCACCCCACAATCTAAAATTTTTCATGTTTCCCATTTGAAACTCTAATTAAGTTAATAAATGATCCACCCAAATTACAAGTGGGGCCCAACATAATTTTCAAAAATATTGAAAAAGTTGTATTCTTGCAACTAGAGCTTGAGCGCTTGGGTTTCAGCTAGAAATTTTCTTAACTGCAAGGACAGTGCTTGAGAGCTCTCCATCCCATCACTCGAGCGTTGAGGTTCGGCCACAACACCAAATTGTGTTATTTTGGCCCGAGTTCATCACGAATTTGTTCTGGATTATCTTTTAACTCTTACAGCCTACTAAAACAGTATCAATTAATCTTTTAACTCTTACACCCTACTAAAACAGTATTAATTAATACTTTTTACACTAAAATCACACTAATTTCTCACTTCATTAATAATTACTAAAAAATTCTTAAATTAATAAAATTAAAGTAAAAATGACTCAAAACATAATAAAAACTCAATATAAAATATAAAGAATAATAACTCTTCCGTAGAACAATCCTAATGCGGATTATTTTTGTCTTTGAGTTGATTCAGAACAATCAAATACAGGTTCATATTTTCAGGGTGGTTGATGATACCGCACCCTTGTTCAAGTACGTCCCCACAAGACATTGGAAATCTTCCTCTTTAGTACCCAAAAAGGATCAATCATATTTTGAGACGTAAATTTTGTTATCTTAATGTGTTTTTTTGTCATACGGACTACATTTCTTGCTGGTAAAATTTATGGCTGTTTTGATGGTGGCAGAGAACGTGATGATAGATTTCTATATGTTGTAAATTATATGATTGTCTACATTTTTTTCCCTGCAAAAAAAGTGGTTTTGGAGATCTGCAAGAACATTGCTGCACCTGAGCAACACAAATGCGTGGCAAATGACTTCAATTTAACATTTTGCATCCATCTCACACACCGATGCTCAAATGCTAGCTTTTGTTATACATCAACGCAAACTCCGGTGGCAAGCCGGCGACAGAGACCGGCGACGACCAACACAGGCCACCCTAATGTGTGCCATGTCCTATATCTCATGCCAATTTTCCACCATGAAGAGGAGGAATTGAAGCCTGCTTTCTTCATGAAGATCTTCCTTCAAACAAGAGCCTTGAACGTTGGCCATGTAGCTAAAAACTCGCACACTCTTACCCTTCTCTATACAATCTATATATACTTACTCTTGCACTTCCCTTGAACGTCTACACTTTCAGGAAATACCAAAGGCTTTTGTTAAACGTTTAGATGGAGATTAAAGTATCACTGCCTCGTTAAAAGGTCCAAAGGTCGCCGTTTGCATGTGAACTTGATTGAGAACAGTAGAGGTCTGGTCTGGATGGGATGGAAGAGATTTATGAGAGACAATTTTACACAAAGTGGGGTACCATTGTCTGTTGATCTTCAGAGATACCATGGTAAACTTCGGTTCACCGTCAAAATATTTGACATTAGTGCTTGTGAAGCTCATCTCAAGCCTTCTTATTGTTCTTCTTTCCCTGTAGGAGAGAACGGTGGTTCATCGTACAAGTACAAAGCTTTAATTGTAAGTGATCGGGACCCGGTTTAATAGGTTGACTAAACGTTTATTTTTTAATAAAAAAGTGGTTGGACCGGGCCCAAAAGAAAAAACCGAGGGCGGCCACCATAATAAATGGCGCATGGCTAGGTCTGACCTCTTCGAATAGCTAATTGGAGTCGACCAAAAACAGTGTGAATTTTTTCGTTCAAAAAATAAATGTCTTTAAAAATAAAAATAGTGTGAATTTTAACCATATTTGAACTCAATCGATGAGGAATAATTACGAAAATTAGTTAACTTCTTTTCGTAAAAATTCTTTTAGTTTGCAAGTCAGCCATATAAATTAGGATATATGAATCCTCGTGAAAGATGCAGGTAAAACCGATAAATCTATTCTTATTAATAAAAGAGAGATTTAATACTAGCCTCTTATTAAAATTATAAATATAACCAATCAAAATACAATAAAAATAAATAAATCAATTAATATTATTATTTTTAATTAAGATCTATCTTTAAAATCAAATAAAATTTATATTTAAAATATTATATTATAATGCTTCTTATATGTAATTATTCAACTAAAAGTTATCTATAAAGTTAAATTCAACTGTAGTATAAATTACACGCGGCGCGGTATCTTGCCTGAGACATTACTAGAGGTACATCGCACATGTAATGGGCCAATCGTGCAGGACCATTATATTAGGGGTCCCTTCCAGATTGGCTCCGGACCCTTTGCACAGAGATATGCTTCTACTTCTAGCTCCATGTGCATGTATACGTCAACCCTCTACAATCACGACCTTATTTTAAGTTCAAAGAACCAATAGTTGGAAAAAATGGTCCACCAAAATCACAAACAGTTACCCTGCAGATAATCCAACCAATTACATTCTATGCTAATTTCATAATATACCAAAAATCTTAACCGTCAACGTAAAACGTTCCATTAGAGTAGAAATTTTAACATTTTTCAAGTGATCTCCTAGTAACCTCAAAATCTTGTCGTCTCAAAAGTCTTGTCCGGGATGAACAAAATTTGTGATTTCCATGAGGACAAAGACCTGTTTCCTCTGATTATAGGAATCAGGAACTTCGGTAACGACTTTGAGAGGGTTTGCGGTGAGGTAGAAGAAGAGGGCAGTGGGAAAATAGGCCAACCGAGGCTTGAGTTGTCCAGATCAACGAGTAAGGCAAAGAGAAAGACTCGGATGGATCACTTTTGTGCTAGAAGCCTCAAGCAGAATTTGCAATATATAGCAAGGGGATCCCAACCAAAAAAACCGAGCTAGCAAAACAAACAGCCGACTCCATGGCAGCCCAAAATCGGCTACAAACATACAAACATCTTCATACAATGTATCATTCAATTCACTGATCACTCTCTAGTGTTATGATCAGAATTGGATAAAGCAAAAGATGGGTACTGGTAGTCTGTTACTGTGTGATGGTGGAACGTACATGAGGAAGTCACTAGCTGATCAGCTCTCACTCGCCTGCGCATGTTCTTAAGTTTTTGAACCACGTGAAGAGCACAAATTAAGAATCGTTAGTGTTAAGGTGGGAGAGGTTTCCAAGAGCACGCCTGGCATGAATAAAAGGGGACAGCCCATCTGACCTCTGACCTCACAACTCCCAAGGGAATGTCCCTCAGCTTTGGTATTCCAACATGCCCTCCATTGAGAACTTCGTCATCTCCCAGTACATTCTGAAAACCGCAGTATTTAGTATATACATACACACCCCAACACACCAATATCAAGCATTCCATCGCTAGTTTCCCGGACGACCAAGCTCTGCTCAAATCTCACTCTCATACTTTTCACATCGCCTTTAGGGGGACTTCATCATGAGCCCAATAATTGTTTTTTACGGTCTACGTACTTATAAATAAAGATGGTTACAAATTAAGCGGTGGTAATGATATTAGAATCATGGAATTGTTGGTACTGATTCTATGCAAAAGCCCTCATTATCATCCAATCATATCTAACTTTCACTTAATAATAATAATATCAAACTTGATCTTTCATGTAAAACGTGCAATCAAAGAGATTATATTGCATGCAGGAGAGCATCAAAAACTTGATCACCGAGCTGCAATACTAATAATTGATCTAATAACCAATGTTATTATGACAGATTATGAAGAAACATGTATGCAAAAATTACATCATGGTTTTTGGTGGGGGAGATGACTGGTTGTGCATGGAAGGGATGAATGTGTGGTGGAGGTTGGAAGGGAATGTGAGGAGGGGAGAGGAGTTCGTGGCCATGGAGTCGAGCTTGTGGCCGAGGTTCTCCAACGCAAAAACCTGCGACTTCAAAAACTTTAGGTAGTTGGCGGCTTCGTCAAGCATGGAGGCGGTGTCCATCTTGCTCCCGCCGGGCACCAACCTCTGCAACACCCGAATCCGCTCGCTGATCCTTTCCCGCCGCTGCCGCGCCGCCACCGTCTGCGGGTCGCTCGAGATCCTCACGTTCTTCCTCCTCGGCTTCTCCACCGCCTCCGCCCCGAAGTTCACCGGTCGGAACGCCGCCGCCCGGTATATCATCTCCTTTATCTGCTCTATCGCCTCCACGTCCGGCTCGCCGGAGCAGGACGCCGGAGAGAGGGAGCTTCTAAAGGTTATCTCCGCCACCTTGCTGCTCTGGTCTCCTCGCCTCTCCTGCTTCTGTCTCTTGGCCGGCTTCGGCGGCTCGCTCTCCGAAATGAGCTTGAAAGCACCGCAGCCGGGGTGGTCGGCGGTGTCGTCGGCGGCCGGAGCAGAGTAGAGAATGCCGTAGTAAGGGTGGTGGCCGTCTTCGGAGCTTCTCTTCGAGCTGATTCTCCCCCGTTTACAGAGACGCCGGAGTTGATGAAGTTGGCGTCGGTATCTGCCGAGGAGGAGCTCAGATTCCACAAGTTCATGCCGTCGGAGAGCACCGGCGCGTGAGAAACGTCGTCTTCTTCCATGGATATGTCTGTGTAGTTACTTGTGGTTGCGCCGCCGGAGAGCAAGCATTCGAGCTCGGAATCTATGGAATCTACAGTTGAGAGCTTGATTAGCTTGTGTTCTTCCAAGCCATGATCCATGGCCGGCTGTAGGTCGTCTTGTGGGTAGTAGCTCTCCGGAATCAGCTCGTCGATCCCGAGGTCGGCGGCGAGGGCGTCGTCCCAGATGGCGCCGGCGTTGGACTTCGCAAGGACGGAGTCTGCGGCGAGTCTGATTGCTTCTTCGCGCTGGGAGGTGGCCAAATTGGGGTCGCCCTTGATAGAATCGAGCGCTGGGATGAGCTGTTCCAGCATGTGGTTCACTCTGCAGGACTGATCAATTGTGCCGCCGGCGGCGCCGAAGTCTACTCCGAAGAGATGGTTGGCGCCGGCGAATAGAGCTTCGGTTGGATCCATGGGACCGACGGCGGACTCGATTGAGCTTGAGCTCATCTCTTGCTGTGGGATAGCATTGTTGCTGCTCCAAATACATGGGGGATGGAGGGCTGCTATGTTGTCCCAGCCGAAGCTGTTCATTGTTGGTAGTAATTCTTCTGATGGCGGATTGTTCTACCGGCAGAATTTAGCTAGAAATGAAGAACAGATGTATCAGATATATATAAATAGAGTATCCCACTAAATCAATGGTACTTGGATTAAGTAAGTAGTTAATTTGATGATCTTAGCTAGGGTTATTGACTTGTCAAAGAACATATATATTGAGGAAGCATGCAACAAAACTAATCCTTGCCTAGGGTAGTTACCAAATGAGAAGGTGATGATGATGATCAATTTGATGATCAGAATGCTGCAACAACAGATTTGCTAAGTGGGTACTTCGCAGATAGAGGACATAGTATCATTCACACAGCTATATGTATACAATCATAGAGAGTGTAAGGAGAGGATGTGAGAGTGTTTCTTTTTTGAGCAGTGAATACAGAGGGCTATAGGCAATAATCCTTGACTCATCTCTCTCGGTGCCAACTCTTGAGAGAGATTTGTTTATATAAAGAGGAGAGAAAGGGTGGTCCCGGCAACTACTCGGAAAGGAGAAACCAAAGTTCAAAGAGGTAAACTATTTAGACAATTCAATAATTTAGTCTCTTTTAGAAAGAGCAAAGAGATGGGTTTTCAAAGATAAGGCTTTTGATGCAAGAGTAGATTTTTTTCTTTTAGGTGGGGGAAGGGGAGAGGATTTCTGAAGATGGGGAGCATGAGGGCTTCTCAGAGGAATTTGAATATAATAGAGATTGAAGAGAAAGGCCTGCAAACTCCTTTAGTTGCCTCTGAGCTTGTTCATGCGTCCTGCCAACTCTCAGAGCCGGCAGTAATAGTGCTTGTTGTATATTTACCTCCTTCCATAAACCAAACATTTATTCATGTATGTAGACTTAAAATATAAGTGGTTCAAGCTCATAACTTGATCCAATTTTTACCGTTGCTATACATATAAGAACTTGTCATTGAAAGTAGCTAATCCCCATTAAGTCAGTGGCTGTATATGAGTTGTATATAAATATGTATAAATAGTGCATGTATTTGTAGATATAAATGCAGTGCAAGACTGAGAATACAGATGGATTATTTAGGACCACCTGCATTCTTTCGCTCGTATACATTCGATTCTATCTACGTACGAAGCTACGTATAAGCTGGAGCTACCAATGTCGATATATATATATATATATATATATATATATATATATACATGCAAGCTTGTTTTCTTGCCTCTATGATAGTACTATCAGTTACTTGAAGAGCATATTCTGATAGATTAAACAATTACACTTGAGCATTTTGGCGGTGGAAGTGGAACATAGTTTAATTGGTCAGGACATAACTGAAAATCGTCTGAGAGATTTGCAGTTAGAGACTTGGAGAAGTCCAAGAACATTTTCATAGCCTAATTGGATATAAAATTTGAAACAGGTTGCTTGAAAAGAGGGGGGAAAAGAACAATAATCAGAAGCAAGAAAGTTAGCAACTTGCTCCTAGAAATTTGTCTTTACACATATTTGTGCAGAGATAAAATCGTTTACTTCTTCTGATCATGCTTCTAATTGGGTGTGAATAAAGGATACGAGGGCTTGCGTCTCCCTCACATGCATACCATGAATACAGCTGATCAGTGAATGGGTTGCATAACAGTTTTCTTGGATGTAAGTTCCATGTCAACTTCGTATATATATTTCTCCTCAATGAACTAAAACCTGTTTTTCTTCGCATGTTATATGTGATCTACTTCTCTAAATTTCAGAGCTCGATTAAGAAAACCCAATTCGCTATTTGGTATGAATTAATGTTTTTATCATATTATGATCCATCTCCGTTAACCGTTCTCAATCTCACCGTGCAAAGATGAATATGTCTTACAATGGTAATAGGTGTTGGGTCTATCCTATATCCGTCGTAGAATGTGTTTGTGATTTATATCTAAGCTAATGAAAAAGTTTTATTATCTGAGGCAAGTTTTTAGATTAAGAGAGGCATGTGACACCTGTTGCAAGTCTTTTTAGGAGCTCAAAAGGCCTAACAATGGTATCAGAGCTCAAGTGAGCTAACTTTTAAATTAAAAAGGCTCATGACACCTATTGTAAGTCCTTTATGGGAGCCTAAAAGCTTAACAGTGATATCAGAGCTCAAGTGAACTAGCTTTTAGATTAAGATAGACCTGTGACACCTATTGCAAGTCCTTTTGGGATCCCAAAGGGCATAACAATGATATCAGAGCTTAGGTTTGCCAGACGATAAAGATGTCGGGATCGCCCAATATGTAAAGACGAGTTATTGGATTTATCCTACATCGATCGAGTGTTGGTGTATATAGGCTAATAGACAAGTCTTATTCCCTCAACTAGCATTTATATTAAGAGAGACTCACAACACATATTACAAGTCCTTTTGGGGCCCAACAGGCCTAGTTACCAAAAGTCTATTTATTTTATTATGTTATCAATCATATTGTTCATCATACATTACATCCTTAGGGCCACGTGTTCATTATGAAATTATGGGATAACGATAGTGTTTAGAAGGCGTTTATAAATGTGACTCCGGAGGTAGATTAAAATATATGTTTTGAATGAGAACATATAGTATAATCTCATAGATAGCTAGATTATGAAGGGTCCCCATGCTATCTCTATCTTTTTGGGTGTAGTTCATTTTCATCATCCTATCTCTATCTTTTTGATGGTGTATGACAGATAAGTACTGTTACAAAATTTTACAATTGAGTCAATTGACCCATGAATCAAACAGAGAAATTAATTAATACGAAATAACAGGACGCATGAAGTTAATGAAGTTTAGCTATGTGCCTACTCCTCAGATTGGGGTTTTCACTATAAATTTTTTAAGAAAAGTTACCCTTTATGTCATTAGATAATAGATAGACATATACAGGTGGCATGCCTATGTTAGAAATGAAGAAATGATAGACACTCGTTTCATAGATATACACTAATTAAATAAAAAGATATGATATAATAATTTAATATATTATTCTTATGATTATATAGTATTTTGATTGGTTAAATCCCCTAATTTTCACGGGAGAGTGCTCTTTGATAATTTGACTTGGTCAAGGATTTGCTATGGCACTTGCGTACAGCAAACTTATTGTAACACTTATTTTATTAGTTTAAATCTTCTTAATATGTGGCGTTCAAAATTTTAACTATAGTAATTAATTTAATATCCTTCAAATAAAGAGATTTACATCAATAAAGCAAGTACAACAACGACCCTTGCTATAGCAATCTCTGGCCATTTGATTGACGTGGAGCCTAATCATAGAATGAGAGATACTATTCGTAAGGGTATTTGCAATTATTATGCCTTATGATTCCAATCAAACTTAAGGGTTTGAAACCCTTAATATCATTTTGTAAGAAGATTTTTTTGGGTTTTCTTAATAATGAAAACCTTAATCCAATTAATATATATTAGAGAAAAATTAGTATTAGTAATAATTATTATTTAGCTACATTTAATACAAGCCCTTGACTAAGGACACCTGGATGACGCGGGTTCTTTTGTCAATGACAAAAACATTACAGCCATATAATTTAAATAAATGTCTATATATATATATATATATATATATATATACCAGCTGTTGGTGAGTAATTTCTACGAAATAGCGCCGCATAAATTTTTAGCGGCTTCTCATCTCTTTACTTGTTTGTCTAGCAATAAAATATCATAAAAATGTCAAAATTCAAACAATCTCGTGAGAATTTCACGAGTGTCGGTATCAACCAAAATTGAAGTACGTCAACAAGAGGAACGTCGAGAATATAGTTTCTGCAATGATGTAAACTGAGCCTTGTTATATATGCTTGTTAATATATAAGTATATATCTAATTAAGTTCCAAATATGGTATCGTATATGCTATGCTTTCATAACGGGTAGGTGACATACAAATTATGCTTCATGGCTATGAATCATGAATGGTATCACCTAAAAACTACTTTAAAATTAGTGCAAGTAGAGCACAGTATTGACGATATTAATGGATGCCAATGTATAACAAGCTGCCTGGTCATGTATAGGGTTCTTACGTACGTACAACCTTCATTTCGATTCAAACCTTCCATATCAAGGCCCACACTGTTTTAACTAAAAAATGACTAATAAGAAAAAACTACTATTTGTAATGAGAAAGCAAAAAATGAATCAACCTCTCAATAAATAGAGAATGGGCCAACGCCATAATCTCGCAGAGAATTCCAGAAGAATTGGGACGTCGATTGGGGTCGGCCTACGTTTGTTTCCTGGAAAATTAATGCTTCAAACAGTTGCATTGCCCAGATCCCCCAGACAGTGATACTTTTATCCAGACCCTACATTTTTTTACCAATTTGTGCCCACATTTCTCTCCAATCATCCACCTACAATAGATTAAGCTTGCTAGATTTTTATTTCGTTTAAGATGAAGGGAAAATGACATTTTTTTGTAGAAAAAAAACGAAAATGACATTTGACTGCGAATAAGGACGGCTCGGTTGCTGTCTTTGCCCCTATCGGATTATCTCTGACCGCGGCTCATGGGCTGTCATTTTTTCCGAGTTTAGCCGAGCCGTTTCGGGCTGGTGGGCCATGCTTCGGGCCCACCTTTTCAATGATTTCTAATGGCTCCGGGGCCTCACGTGAAGTACACGGATTCGGACAGGTGTCGAATTCTGTGTGGCTGATGTGTTGCCAGATCCTGCTCGCCTCACATGGGCGCGTCAAAACGTAAGAGCTGTAATTGGGACCATCATATTTCGCTTTCACTTCAAGATCGGCTAATTGGCTCCACCAATCCCCCCAATCGCTGCTCTAGACACTACATCATACTAAATTTAATTTTGATATATTTTGGACATCGTTATTAGATTGGGTTAATTTCATATCAGTCATAAATAATATTGGTGGCTTATATATAAATTAATACAAAAAATTATTTTTTAAACTAATTTTTAGATTAAGAAAAATTTATAAAACCTATGAGAGTTTACATGTTGTCGTCATTTTCGGTCAAAATATATTTCTTCCATAATACAAAAGAGATTGAAGGGTAGGGCTCATCATCATTATGCGTACTTGATCATAACTATTTTTATCGCAAAGTGTTTACAGTAAAAGTTGCAATACTTTACATGTTCATCACATTTTTTTCGCCCGAGTGGTGCTACAAGATGTGTTTCGATTTGTTCCAGTTCAGCAACGTGATACGGTTGAACCATTCAACGCCATTTATTAATTAGTTTTGTAAGAGCATTTTTACATTGCTAAAAATGCTGTAATTATTTTAATGCACGCGGAAGAGGAGCGTCACAGGGACTAGAAGTTCAATAATTGTGTGTGGTTTTTCTTTTTAAAGACAAGAGACTAACTCAAACCCTGATTTTATGTATTTTATCAATATCATACCAAATTATAGTAGGTATATGATATATTTAGTTTAACCAGGTCGAATTAAGTTTAACCGGATTATTAGATAATAATAAAATATTTTATTAAATATTTAAAATATATTTTGTTATTAATATTTAATTATTAAATACGTGTTAAATTATTGTAATTTTCAACAAAAAAAAAGGATTTGGTGAAAATTTCAAATTAAAAAGATGGTATAGATTGAAGTGGTAAGCTCTACCGGATTTGAAGGCGATACATGGTATATGGGATTCAGCCGACCAGTGCGATTCAAAACTATGACTCAATCACACACGCGACCAATGACAGCGATGCAAGAAAATTGAGAGCTTGCTGGGCATGTTTTTTCTAACCAACGGGCATGCCATAAGGCACATTATGATCCCGAGAGTTACTCTGTGCCTGCTAGCCATTTTTTCCTTTGAATTCTCACAAATTAAATAGGAATTCTTTGGGCGCGTGATTCTAAACTCGAAGTGAGGTGGACTGTTGTGAGCATTCAATTTCACATGCATGATTTTCGGAGCCAAGTCAATCTATGTGTGCCAAAAGAATGAGGTAGGAAACCTCTTGCCGAGTATACCACATGCCTTCTCTTCTGTCTTAAAAAACGAAGTAATGAGCCTTGTATGAAAGCTACCATGAACTACAGGGAATTGTGCCATTTGATCCACTTAGTGTGGTCCATCGACTCCATGACAGTGGGGCACTCACTTGCTATTCCTTTACTCATCTGCGACGTATAAGATTCCCATTTGGACACCATGAAATTAACAAATCCGTTGTCCATGAAGCCTGCTTTTCAAAGACATTGCCATTTTGAAGAGCTAGAACACCAAATTTGGTGTACGTACTTTGTCGGCCTTCTTTCTGTATAGTACTATGACCATGAAAATTGCAAAGTAAAACTAGCTTCCTCGCAGTTATTAACATAGCAAATTAACCAAGAGATGGACAAGCTTATTTCTGTCATGATTCGAGGAAGACAAGAGGTTGGAATGGTGCAAATGCACATCTCTTTCCTTGTCCCCCTTACCATCAACTTCGTTATGGTTGGACAAGGTCGGTCGGGGTTCGGGTCGGCTGATGCAACGCTCATCTGATCCAAACTCCACCGAATTGATTTAGATTTCGGCTTCTTCTTAGTTCTTACACTTCTTCATCCAAATGAGACCAACAATTTGATCTAATCTAACCCTTTCATACATAGATGGTGTAATAATCTTTCTAAGTAATTATTGTAGACTTAAAAGCAATGAATAGAACTAGTAATTATAGTAGACTTAACAGCAATGAATAGAACTGACATGAACCATCCAACAACCTGAATTAAAGAGGACTTACCTAATTAGTCAGATTAAGCAAGGGGAACAGAGCTCAAGATCTTTGCCGACTATTATTGAAGAAATGTGCTTCAACTTCGTTTTCCAGGTCAATTCCACTGACAATATATGTTCATGAATCGAAACGGGAAATGGGTTTGTCCCTATTCGAGTACTGACTTGTTCCAATGGGCCAACCTCGGCTTCATTATTCGCAACGGAGACGTTGTTTCCCACAGACCAAAGGGTGGGGGGCATGGTATATATATGAGTACTATGGTTGCATATTGTAGAGACACGTGCATGCGTGACCTAACCTGCACACGTGAATCCCTGCAAATAAACTTAAGACCAGCACATGTCCATGCCAAATAGTTCGAAAACGATATATCGAGGATGAATCAAGCATCAACCCCGAGCTTAAAAACGTTGGATAGCCACTAAAAATAAAAACAAGGCATCATATTGGTTTTGTTAATTTGTATTCAACTTACCAACCTCTTAATTTAACAATTTCTTCTTCAAACATTGGGCAGAGGCGAAACTTGGAACAGAGCTAAGAATGCTCCAACAGTCGCAGACTAACCAATCATCTCCTCTAGAAGTTCAAAGAATGTTATACCAGTTCACCCTTGGCTCTAATACTACTCCTGATAGGCTTTAGGGGCCTTAAAGCGAATGTTACGGGCCTTCAATTATCCATAAACTGGTTCAGTAAATAAAATTTTTTCATTAATTTTGATTTTAGTACTACGTCCTTCCATGATTGATGTGAGATGATAATTGTGTATTATATATATATATATATATATATCTATATGTATACATGCTTAATGATATTTTAGTTCTTGAGATTTTTTAAGTGTGTTTTAGTGATTTTTATTAGTTATTAATAATTTTAGTTTTTAATTAAAAATTATTAATTTTATTCATTATAGTAGAGCATTTGTTTACTTTTTATTTGTGTAAAATATTTGTAGGAAATTGGAGCGACAAAGTCAAGAAGAAAGTGCAAAGAAATAAATAAAAATCAATTCAGTTGGAGGAAAGCCCTAAGTCGTTAATTGTGAAGGTAGATTGATGGTCTGAAGAGAAATGTGAAGAGTTTTTCCTGTTTTTCTCAATTTCTTCTGTGTTTTACTGTGTTATTTGATGGATCGTTCACATAATCTTGATTAAGTGATTTTTATTCCATATTTTATGGAGTAATTTAATTTACGGACAAGATGAATATTTAACAAGATATATGATTTTTACTAATAGATGAATTTCATGGGAATTACATTTTATTTTTCTTATTTTTTTATTTATTTGATTAGTCATCCTAGTATGATGAAGCTTTGAAAAAAAGTTGTACTGTATTAATAATTAAATAATAAATTGATTTAACTCTTTGTGTGGGTGATCTATAGAACATGATTTTAAATTAAAGGCGATTCAGCTAAATAAGAGTTGCTAAATATTTATGTGGTTCGTAAAATTTAATCTGAAGAGGAGAGTTTACTATGGTTTGTTAAACTTTAGTTTAAATAGGAGAAATGAATTCACGGAGTGCAGTGCATGTGGGATGAAGTTAATGAACATTAAATCATAGTTGAAATTGATTTATTTTCAAGATAATTAATTAGAGTCAAAATATAAATAATTAAATATTAGGAATCCCATCATCGCATGAGAAGAATAATTACAATTCATCTATAAAAATTATTTTATGAGTGATTGGCTTAAGTGAAATTAAGTTCAAGCATAATATTATATTGAGAAAACATCATTTCTTAAATTAGACTCTATATTTTTATTTTTATTTTAGTTTAGATTATAATTTAGTTAGATAAAAAATTTATTTTCTCTTACTCAAGATAATTTTGCTTGATAATTCTAGCCAAGTGATTAACTATTCTTTGAGGGATCAATATTTTACTTATCGTTATATTACTTGATCACAACAGATATATTTATCATATACATAAAATTTGTATCATGGGATGAACCCAACAGAGTGGGTAATTCATGTCCAAAATTTTTGGAATTGTTTATTAAAGGGGGAAATCTACAGTAGATGGTATATATATACATATATATATAGCATTTACATATACGAAGTTTGTTTTATTTTACTACAAATAAAAGATACAAGCATAGGACAAGTAGGGCCTTGGTCTAGTCACCAACAGTTATATGATACCTCGTCTGGTGGCCCTTTGGGCTGGCATATGTATGCTTTTAGATCATTAGCCAGGTATGGATTATATTTTGAAAAATATAATGAAAATCCAATTCGTTGTTATGCGCTAATTAAAAAATTGTAAAAATATCGTGAACCTTCCCGGCACGTCATGAAAGTACAACCTTGAGTTGTGTTTGGTTCGTAAGTACAAAAAAGATTACGGAAAAATAGAAAATAAATGACATGAAAAATATGTCCGACCATTTTTGTTATCACAAAAAAAAAGAAGTGATTTTGAGGTCATTTTAATTCCTACGTTCTACATTTTTTTAAGAAAAGAAAAGTTATACACAGATATTATATTCTTTGAAAATATTTGAATTGCGATGTTATCGGTAGGAAAGTTTACAACTTTGCACTGTATATGCATGCTTACTAATATCCCATATTATACATTCAACACGTAGTTCTAATAGCCAAGACTTGGATGTGAGCCAATTCAAAGTTGATTCCAACCTTATTAGTATTTATTATTTTAAAAATTAATTTAAAAAATAAAATTTTTCGTTAGCATATATACAAGTTACCAGATACTTTTAAATATAATATTGGATAAACCAAACAATTCTTTCCCTCACAAATCATATTATTTGAATTATTTCTCATTCACTTTATGTTAGGTTATCGAGTTCCAAGATATTCTAATTTAGGCTGGCTATTATCTAAATCATTTTCCCTTCACCACTTGCTAGCAGGTTAGCTAACATCCGAATCATTTCCCCTCACCACATACTATGTCCATATATTATAATAAAATTTTAAGAGAATTTAAAAGCTAGCTTAAAAGAATAAAATTCTTATTAACCTATATACAAATCATCAGTCACCTTCAAAGATGTAGGTAAACTTAACATTTATATCCATGTTTATGATGACCTCGTGAGAACTACTTATATAAATTGGAAAAAGAATATATAAGATAAAACATGGGTCTTCTTTTCATTCACTGGTCATTTTGAAGGATATGTGATCAGTTTAAACCTGGAAGTCATTTCGTATTGATGCTGGATATACCAATCTCAAAATAATTAGTATAAAGTGTAGATGATCATGGCAAAATATGACAGCATGTTGTGGCTCAGGAAGAGGTGAAGAACATATGGAGCTGATCTCCAACTCGGCACCTCAAAAGCTCCCTTATGTGATGTACTCGCTCCCTTGTTACCTGCAAACTGGTCTGTGCAAGGGCGGCGCCATGGAGGCGTCGTTGGATATGTTCGCCAAGTCGAATCGATGCAATATGACAGAGTGGAGCTGGGGCTGTGGTGATGATAATTGACGCTGTTGTACAGATCTAGCCAGGGTTTGATTCTATTGTGCATCACGGAGGAGAGGATGAAGAGGAACTGGCGAGTCATACCAAAATATAAGGAGGTATATATATATATATATATGCAAGTGTCTCTGTGAAAACTAGTGAGAATTGTCTTCCACACTGAACAAAACATTATATGTTGTTGAAGCCAGAGAGAATCTGGATTCATGAGAGACTCGCTCCAAACATTGGTGTGAATTAAAGTATAATATAGGCTTGAGTAGATTTTCAATCTTCTTTTTTCTTCCACCCCACACAAATAAGTCGAGGACATGGGCCCTAATTTAGCCTCCATTTGATGTAGATGCTAAATGTTGCCACTCCTCAGTTTCAAAGCATATTGCTTGTTAGAATATTTAGAACTTAGATGCTCCACAAGATCATAATCACTCCACAGTGAGAAACTATTGTCCTCAATTTGAAAACACATTGCCGTACAAAGCAAAAACTGTTTTTTCATGCCGGCGAATATGAGTGCGATCAAACTGCAATACAGCAAGCACTGCTGGAGATTTTATAATCCACTGTCTCGACAAAAAGCCCACAGACCCAAAATTGTAGAGAAGCAGAGAAAATTGCTCAATTCTGCAATACGAAACAGAAATGGAAGAAAATTGAAGGACTATCCAACCAGCTCTTACTGGTGAAAGTGAAAAATATTATACCCCCATCTTGGTGGCTTATAACCCGACACTCTTCTCTAGTTTCTGAATTTGGTTCATAAATGTCCATGTCATCTGCGAAGTGCAAAAAGAAATCATAAACAAATAGAAATGACATACCTGAGAAACCAGATGAGGAGCGAAAAAACATATAGTACCAAAACATGTGGAGCAATTCGAACACAATAAACAGGAAAACCGGTGTAGCATTTGAATGGCCCACCCGCCTTCAATGTCTTCAATGCGCAGTCCATAGAAGAAGCGTAGGGGTATTTCCCAGATGCATCTGGTTGCATTTTCTGGATCTGAGTTTTCACATAATCAAACGGAAGGCTGCAAGCAGATGCAAAAAATCCAGAAACAGCACTTGCTCCTGAAGAAGCAACAGAAGTTATAGGATAGTTGCATATTTTTATTCCTCAGTATCATATACCACTGCAACCAAAAGAAAGTTAACATCTGAAAAATACAGTACCAATATGATTTTGACATATTATAATCATGATCTGTCTGTTACTTGTTTTTTATGAACAGCTACTATTTATCTTCATTTCCAATGGACCAGACTTTTTGTTAATAACTTACATTCTCTACAAACATTAAAGCTTGGTGGAATAGTCATAAACTACAACCTAGCAATGCTTGAAAGGACGAGTCTTGCTAAAAAAGCAGTGAATAGATGATGCATGCAAAGGACTATCAGTATCTACCTTGATGAAAGCATATGGAATTGTTGATTCTTTAAATCTTTCATAACTTACTTGTAGAAACATCTATATCTCATGTTTCACTTTCCAACACAAGAAGAAAAGAAAATAATGCATGTAGGCATTAAAGACTTCATCATTCCTAAATGTTCGTGATTGAATTACAACAGAATGAATAGATATCAACATACCAAGGACAGTAATGGTCTCAGAGAACTTGAGAGTATCCTTGAAAAACTCTACACTCTGATCATATGAGGTAAACATTGTTGGGTTTATCCCACATCAGTCATAGATGATGTTGGTGAGTTGTATATAGGCTAATGAGAAAGCCTTATTCTTTGACTTAGCTCTTTTGGATTAAGAGAGGCCGGTGATACTTATTGCACGTCTTTTTTGTGGGGGCCCAAAGGGTGAGGCCCATGACACCTATTGCAAGTCTCTTTTGTGAGAGCCCAAAGGGTCTAACAACACTGATTGTGGTTGTTTCATTAGGTTGCCTGATGACACCTATTGTAAGTCTCTTTTGTGGAGGCCCAAAGGGTCTAACAGTGGTATCAGACACTGATTATAGTTGTTTCCTGATTGTAGTTATTTCCTTAGGTTTGCCTACACTGATTGTGGTTGACACTAATTGTGGTTGTTTCCTTAAGTTTGCTTACACCGATTGTGGTTGTTTGGGTTCCACCTGATGATTTACACCGATTGTGGTTTTTCCCAGTTGTTTCCTTCAGGTTTGCCTACACCGATTGTGGAGTTCCTTCAGTTTGCCTACACTGATTGTTTGCCTACACCGATTGTGGAGTTCCTTCAGTTACCTACACTGATTGTGGTTGGTTCCTTCAGGTTTGCCTACACTGATTGTGGAGTTGGTTCCTTCAGGTTTGCCTACACTGATTGTGGTTGGTTGTTTCCTTCAGGTTTGCCTACACTAATTGTGGTTGGTTGTTTCTTTAAGGTTTGCCTACACTGATTGTAGTTGGTTGTTTCCTTTAGGTTTGCCTACATTGATTGTAGAGTTGTTTCCTTTAGGTTTGCCTATATTGATTGTGGTTGGTTGGTTATTTCCTTCAGGTTTGCCTACACTGATTGTAGAGTTGTTTCCTTCAAATTTGCCTACACTGATTGTGGTTGGTTGTTATCCAGTTGGTTGATGATTTACACCGATTGTGGTTGTTTCCCAGTTGTTTCCTTCAGGTTTGCCTACACTAATTGTGGTTGGTTATTTCCCAGTTGTTTCTTTCAGGTTTTCCTACAGTGATTGTGGTTGTTTCCTTAGATTTGCCTACACTGATTGTGGTTGTTTGGTTGTTTTACTTACACTGATTGTGGTTGTTTCCTTAGGTTTGCCTACACTAATTGTGGTTATTTCCTTAGGTTTGCCTACATTGATTATGGTTGTTTGGTTGTTTTGCTTACACTGTTTGTGGTTGTTTCTTAGGTTCGCCTACACTGATTTTGGTTGTTTGGTTGTTTCCCGGTTGTTTCCTTCAGGTTTGCCTACACTGATTATGGTTGTTTTCTTAGGTTTGCCTACACTGATTGTGGTTGTTTCCTTAGGTTTGCCTACACTAATTGTAGTTATTTCCTTCATGGGTTCCACCTAAAGATTTAAGAGGAGTTTGCCAGGTTTGCCTACACCGATTGTGGTTGCCAGGTTTGCCTACACTAATTGTGATTGTTTCCTTCATGGTGATGATTTAAGGAGAGTTTGGTTTACCTACACTAATTGTGGTTGGTTGTTTCGCAATTGTTTCCTTCAGGTTTGCCTACACTAATTGTGGTTGTTTCCTTAGGTTTGCTTACACTGATTGTGGTTGTTTCCAGTTGTCCTTCATGCATTTAAGGGGAGTTTGCCAGGTTTTCCTACACCGATTTGTCGGTTGACTTGGGTTATTTCCTTCATGGCAATGATTTAAGGGGAGTTTGTCAGGTTTGCCTACACCGATTGTGATTGTTTCCTTCATGGGTTCCAGGTTTGTTACACCGATTGTGGTTATTTCCTTCAGGGGTTCCAGGTTTGCCTACACCAATTGTGGTTATTTCCTTTATGGGTTCCACCTGGAGAGTTGCAATGTTGTGATGGTGATGAAATGTGAAATGTTGTGATGGTGATGAAATGTTCCCCAGGTGATGAAATGTTCCCTCTTCATATGTTCCATGATGGTGATGAAATGTTCCCCATGTGATGAAAGGTGATGAAATGTTCCCTCTTCATATGTTCCCGATGATTTAAGGGCTTCATATGTTCCCTCTTCATATGTTCCTGATGTTTTAAGGGAGGGGAGTTTGCTAGGTGATAAAATGTTCCCTCTTCATATGTGAAATGTTCCCTCTTCATATATTCCCGATGATTTAAGGGCTTCATATGTTCCCTCTTCATATGTTTCTGATGATTTAAGGGAGGGGGTTTGCCAGGTGATGAAAGGGGATGAAAGGGGAGTTTGCCAGGTAGTGATGGTGATGAAAGGTGATGGTGATGAAATGTTCCCCAGGTGATGAAAGGTGATGAGGGTGATGAAAGGTGATAAAGGGGATGAAAGGGAGTTTGTCAGGCGGTGATGGTGATGGTGATGAAAGGTGGTGATGAAATATTCCCAGGTGATGAAAGGGGATGAGAAGGGAGTTTGCTAGGTGGTGATGGTGATGGTGATGAAAGGTGGTGAAAGGGGTGATGAAAGGGGTAATGAAAGGTGATGAAGGGGGTGATGAAAGGTGTTGAAAGGGGAGTTGGCCAAGTGGTGATGGTGATGAAAAGGGGATGAAAAGGAGTTTGCCGGGTGGTGATGGTGATGAAATGTTCCCCACGTGATGAAAGGTGATGTTCAGTGATGAAATGTTCCCCAGGTGATGAAATGTTCCCTCTTCATATGTTCCCTCTGATGAAAATGGTGATGAAATGTTCTACAGGTGATGAAATGTTCCCTCTTCATATGTTCTCTCTGATGAAGAGGTGATGAAATGTTCCCTCAGGTGATGAAAGGTTCCCCAGGTGATGAAAGGTGATGAAATGTTCCCTCTTCATATGTTTTTTGATGAAGAGGAGATTGTCAAACGATGATAATTTTGGGGTTGCCTAATGTGTGAATGAGAGTTGTTGGGTTTATCCCACTTCGGTAATAGATAATGTTCGTGAATTATATATAAACTAATGAAAAAACCTTATTCATTTCAAATCTCTTTTGAGGCCTAACAAGTATGCCCATATTCAAAGCCATGGCTCTGACCACTTTCGGGCCAGCTCCTTTCCATAGTGCCAGAACACCTTCATCAACAACGATACGATACAAAGCGTGGAATGCATTTGTATAGTTTCATCGTTGTGCAACAGGTAGAGTGGCATCAGCTTGCAACCGAATGAGAGCCAGATCAGCGGGATTTCCAACAGTTGCACCAATTGCTCCAGCTGTAAGACCACAAATTGCTTTCTGATAGAGAGGAAGAGGTTTCCCATCATTTGCTTCAACTGCTTTGTTTGTTATAATCCTGAACAAAAAGAGCATGAACCAAACATTATTTAGAATTTTTTATATTTTATAATTGATAGTTTTGTACTTGAATATGGATCCATAGTACTACTATTAGGCTTTTATTTAGTCCTCTCATTCTCAGCTCTCTTGAGGCCGTAAATATAGCTGTCATAGACCTTAAGAAAGATGCCAGATTCTTGAATCAAGTGTTATTTTGGTAGATTTCAAAAACTCCTCACTCATTTATTCTTCTTTTCTTTCCTCCTAATTGATTCCAACTTTCTTTCCCCTTCTCCTTAATTCCTCTCTTTCTTCCGCAGCATTCACCACATATTGGTAATTGCTTCAAGTATCAAAATTATTATTTTGGTAGATTTCAAAGCTCCTTCTAGTTATTTATTCTTCCTAACTTTCCTCGTAATTGATTTCAATTTTCTTTCCACTTCTCCTTAATTCCTCTCTTTCTTCTGCACCGTTCACCATCATATTGGTAATTTCTTCAAGTAGTATATCCACTCCCTAGAAGTCCCAGTTTCTCTCTTGTTCCCTCTTCATAAAGAGATAAACCAATTGAAACTTAGATGTGTTCTCCGTCTCATGCCTTAAAAAGTTAACGATAATGTGGGAGAAAATCGGGATAAATTACCCGAAAGAGCCAAGCCGTGCAGTTGTGTAAGTAGCTTGACGAAGTAATCCAGCTGATAAACACTGTATGAATATATAAGTGAAGTGATGCTCTTTCGTTACATTCCATAAAAAATTCAAAATCAGGTAGTGCTAATAATGAAAAATGACAACATTAAACACATTTCAACCACGACTTATCACTTGTAAGGACGTATATCGGTTAACATAGCTTTATCTTAGCTCAATTTTTCAGGTGTTTCAGAAAGCAAGGGCTAAAAAGGTATGACCACTGTATCAAAACCTCTTCTTCAAAAATTTTTTTGACGGCCTCGATATTGTCACTCATTACTGTAATATAAACATACCGACGGAAACTAAGATCCAATGAAAAGTCAAAAATGATTTTTCCTAGGTTGGAAAACTCTGAGAATGTTTGTACTCAGACGAAAATAAGAGAAAATAGATTTAACCAAATAATGGAAACACGAAGCAGTATACACATCACAATACCTGTGTCAATGAAAAACAAACTCTTACTGTACTTGTTGGCTTATGAGGGGAGAACATATCAACAACATATAAAACATAAATCCACTTCCCGCCAACACAATTATATAATACTGGTCTTAGATCCATTCAAAACATTGAATGGGAAGTCATCCATTTACTTCCTCGTACAGATACATTCCACTGGTAATTTTGGGTCAACATATTGAACTAGTGAGCAATCTGATGCGCAATCTATGACCAATCTTAGTTTACTGGGATTAGCTGATGATGATGAACTCCCTTAAAATGATGAAAGATTTGCCATGAGGTAACGAGGTCACTACATAATGTGTTTTCAGAGCCTTCCAGCTAGTTATAAGAGCAGACAAACAGCTACTTCTAAAATCTTACAACATTTACTAAGCACTAACCGTTTCATCCAAAAATCAAGCAATCGCTTCCAGATTTGTCAAGATAAAAAGAAAATAAAGCAGAAACCTTGTAGAAGGCTCCCAACCCTTCTTCCCGGAACATTGTTTTGGCTGCATGAAATCCCGATCCCTGACCAAGCTGGATCTGAACCTGATACCACAAAAACAAAAACAAAAACAAGATTCAATATGACAAATTCTACAAATTCACCGCTGACAAGACACGGGCAAACACACTTCCCACATTACTGGAAAACACCCTTTACCACAAACCACTAGAAAAAGCTACAGCCACATGAAGACCGAGAACAAATGAAGAAAAGGTAACTGCTTTGAGACAACCCACAAACTAGAAAATGGATCCTTGTATAACCATAGAAAAAGCAATGAATCAAACCTTGATCATGTCAATGGGCTGAATGACGCAAGTAGCAAGCATTCCAGATGCGCCCCCGTTCACAAACGGCTTCACGCTCGGCCACACTCCGCCGGACTTTTGCTTCGCCTCGGCCATCTCTCCTCAGATCGGCTAAAGCAGAGATAACCGTGCCAAAGGTAGAGAAAGCCCAAGCAAACTCTACAACAACAAAAACTGCAGACAAATATATAGGAGGCGAATCAGAAAAGGCGAGAAATAGTAAACAAATGGAACAGAGCTAACTCAGCTACCTCAGAGCTTAAATGCAGCTGCAATCTCTGCAAGACCTCTCTGCCAATGACCTCCTTGTATGCCTTTTAGCTCCAAGCCTCCAACAATGGGGCGTGAAGATCAATGAAGATGGTGGAGTTTGGACAACCATGCGTAGAGTGGACTCAAAACTCAAAAGAACCAGCCTTCCTATTTGTTATCTTCTTTCTGCTATCTCTTCACTGCGTCTACCTGCCAATATTGAAGATCTAGCGAAAAAGTGTTCCATGCATTTATCATGCAATTTTTGTGTGGAGAACTTTTGACAACTAAACGTTTACCACATGCAACTTGTTAACAAAACATAGACATGAGTCATGCAAATTCATAAGAATGAAGTAGGGAACATAGCATTGCACAAACGATTGAGATTATTTATCATAGATCATGCATCCGTGGTGACAACAATTGTGACAAATTGAGTGATATGGTGGAGAAAAGAAGGCAGAAGTGGCATGTGTCGGCCCAGTGGATTCATCACATTTGAAGGGGATAATCACGGCTGTATAGAATGCAGTGGTTCACAAATTTTTAAAGCCCCGGTGGATTTATAAATTTTGAAATAAATATTTATCCTTGTGGCTCATAGTTTTCTTCTTGGAAATTTATCCAAAAGTATACAAAGTCTGGATAAATAAATTGGGTTTTATCCAAAATAAAAAACCCACATTTTAGTATCATACAACTTAGTATATATCAAGGTTTTGATTTACATCGATCACTTGCTACAGAAAACACCACTGTTGCACCTCTTTCATTGATTCAAATTGCCATAATGAATACAGTTTCACAATTCACAGAGTTTAATTAACTGCTTGTAATTTTAATTTTGCGTTTATATTCTTAAACTCCACTAATTGCATTGATTGCAGAAGATTGCTGTAATATTTGTTATAGTCAATTCGATTTCCATTAGTGTAGGATTATCTTAACAAAAACCATGTTCTTCAACCACCAGCTCTATTCATTTTTTTCTTTATGAACAAGTGTATTAATTGGCAGTCACGGCACCAGATTAGAACCTATCAAAGCGAACATCTTTGTATGAAAACACGCATATATAAAAATAATAGTTATAGATAATTTTAACAATATAAACAAGATGATAATATATAATATTTTCTAGAATATTTAATAAATAAAATTACTTCTACCCTAGATTTAATGTAGACATTCGAGTTTGGATCTATATTAAATTCAGGCCTTTGGATCTATGAAATAGGTATTAAATCTTTGAATTTGAAACCCGACGTTGGGTGGCCGGGTACTTATTTGCTTTGAACCCATTGGCATTAAGGGTGCATGTTGGTCGTTGGATAGATATTGTCCAACTCCAAAGACTTAAATTAAACCACCATTTAATTTTACTTAAAGAAATATATATATATATATATATATATATATATATATATATATATATATAGTATATGAACTATACATTTAATTTTAACCATTTTAGTGGGTCCCATAAATGAATTTACATGTATCAAAATAGAATGTATAATAAGTAAGAGAGTGATGAAATTTTATCCTTTTTTGACATTAACATTCCCTATTTTTAGATTTTTTAAAAAGCGCACTAATTAAAAGATATTTTAAAATTAATTTTTAATATAATTACTTTGATAATTAAGATGAAATGATTAAAAACATTAGTTTGAGCTGAAAATTTATAATTATGCTTATTATTTATTTATCTATTTATCTTGTTAATTTTGACAAGTGAGAATCCACTATATTGCTTCAAATAATAAGAGTGGTTCATATAAGCTATATTAATCGGAGCTCATGTATAACGAACCAAATATATGACTCTTAATTTAAAGATATAAATTAATTCAATTGATTTCTAAAAAATTAATGATTATGATACGTATTTTACAAAAATCCAACAAAATCTAATTTTAAATTTAAAATTTTCTCAAGCATGAACAAAATCCATAAACTAACAATTTAAGAACACCCTATTAGGTAATCACAATGTATGAAAGAAAAATAATATGTTGTACGATCAATATTGGCTTGCAGATCTAAAGAATAGCTAGAGAATAAAAGAATAATTATTGCTATTTTTTCAATAATAAAAGTGTCATAAAAATATTTAATAAATGAGTGATTTGATTGAACTTTATTTAACCACAGAATCATATTTGATGTAAGGCCTTCATGTCTAGAAACCAAAATCGATCAAGAAAACTCTGCTATTTATATCGAAAACCTTTCTCTACCCAATCAAACTCTATTATTAAATATCCAACATAATTTATAATTGGACATCCATTTCGCCTAAATAAAAAGTCCATTATTACAAAAAAATTTCTTTATTATTATTATTCTTATTATTCTTATTATTATTATTATTATATATAGTTATTTTGTGGTGTGCTGCTTGCTTTGCAATGTAGCCGTGCACCCAGACGATAGTCGGCGGCGGTCAATCCTCCTCTCCACCCACCCCGCCCCTGTCCCCGCTCGCACAGTAGGGAGTGAGTTATCATCAGCTGCACAGTAGGGAGTGAGTTATTAATATATACAAAAGTGTATTCTATCTAGTTTATTTCACCCATCAGATCGTAAAATTAGATTTAGATTATTGATCGTATTAGGACACTTAGTTAAGATTTTTGGTTAACTTGGGAGTTATAAAGCATGTCGGGAGTTCTAGAGCATGTTATTTAGCGGATGTCAGGCTTATCTTATTTTCTCCCTTTTATTTTGACTTATATCCATGACTTGTTTGAGATGGGATCACTCTTTAAATAGTTTTTTCATAAGCTTTCATAACCCTCTTTACTCGTGGTCTTACCTTAACCAAGTGCAAAATTACTAAAAGACTTTTGAGATTTTCAAAATAGAAAAAACCCTAAGTAGCCCCACCAAAATATTAAAATACCCAAATTACACTACCCCTTTATTTTCCGTCCCACCCACTTAACCCTACTCGATCGACCCCCAACCCTAGTGCCCGCTGCTGACAGCACCCCACCGTAGGCAGCAGCACCGCTGGCAGCCACCCGGCCGGCCTCCCCCTTTTCCCTTCCCTATCCAATCACCTCCCCACTGCCCTAGCCAACCGCCCTTTGCCACTTGAACTGCTGCCAGCGACCAGTAGTGCTGCCGGCCAGTAGCCATCCGCTTCCTCCCCTTCCCTTCTCCTCTCTTCCCCTTCCCTTCCTCTACCCTACAAGCCCTCCCCCTACTCATTTGGCTGTCAGCAGCAGCAGGTCGCTGCCACCACTGTCGCCGGCTCGCCGCCCCATCCCTGGCCCTAGGCAACCTCTTCCCATGCCGCACAGCAGTCGCCATCATCACCTCATTTAAACAGCCGTTGTCGCCTCTGCTTCCTGACCACTGTCCTCGCCTCCTCCTTGGGTTGTTAGGTCCCGTTCTCCCTTCCATTTTAGTTCATGAACATTGTTGCAATTCATTATATTAACTGTTTTATCACGATGTGAATTGGTGATCATTTTAATTGGAAAGTTAACTTAATTTTGGAGATTGATGATATGGCGACCTTGAAATGTAGATTAGCAACTGATTGAGTGTTCATTTGTGATATGATGATATAGGACATAATTAACCTTATAATGGAATTTAAAAATGGAAACTTGATTAGTTAATTTAAACACTTAGTAATTGGTTCACGTTGTTACTATTGAATAGATTGGGTGATGATTAATTCTTGAATCGTAATTAGGGTCAGTTTTATCTGACATTGGAATATGAGTACTTATTGAATGAGATGATCATGTTGAGGAGTAATAGGGATTAGCTAATTACTTGTTAATATTGTCAAGATATAGTATCATCACCACCTTCGATGGTAAATAAAAAGGGGAGAGTTGATTAGCTAAGTACAAATGCTAATTGATCGATTTAGGTTATGATGGCTAAATAGGATTGGATTCATTTTATTCTTGTTTTTTTTATTATCATTGTTATGGATAAGTGTTGGATACATTTGTCTAATTATTATTTTACTTATAGTATTCGTGATAATTAGATGTGGAATGACTCTTTATAAGTTGGACTGTGACGATTCATTTCATTTTTACATTATTTACATAATTGTTAAATTATTTACTCTCATGTGATTAATTCATGTTATTATATTGTACATAATTGTGTTATGGTTGTGATTGTATTCATGCATTACATAGTTGGCATGTGCGTTAGTTGGTACTGTTATTTGTGTAAGTTTGGTGTAAGATCTCGTCGTCTAGGCACAAGACCTCACTTGAAGCTTCTAGCAGTTCTATTAGGACTCACATCTTTGATTGTCACTCTATTCAATCAATGTTTTGAGTTACAGATCACAAGACATGTTAAGTTATTGTTTTATCGGATCCCACTTAACACAAGCTATTTAAACAAAATGTTCTTCCAGAATTAAGAACTCTCAAGGATGAGATCACTCAATTTGTTTTCAAAAACTCAGATCCACCTCAAGTTGCCTTCGGGCCTATTTACATAATCCCCTTCCCAACCCTATAAATATAGTTTTTTTGGATTCTTTTGTGAGCCGAGAGATGATGAAATCGACTTACATATACCATGAGATGGCACATATGTAAGTCATAGTGGGCTCTGGATTAGTGACATTTCATTCTCGTTGGATCCTAATAACTCCACCTCTTGAGTTTCTTCACTCCCGGAGAAGTGTGGAGTAGACAGGTGTTGTTATGTAGAGCTCAAGTCTAGACCTATGGTATTCAAAGAGTATTGATGAAAACTGTCTGAGAGCATTTTGTCTTTGTGCTCGAGAGCCTGGAGAAATGTGGAGGTTTGGAGAGGGCTTAGGATACTGGTTTTCTCGAGAGTAGAACTTTTAGATAATGCCGAGAGTGGCACAATACTAGTCAGTTCAGGGATGTCATCCAGTCTGCAGCTTGATGGCTCCTCAATAGCTACCCTTTGTGTGTTCAGTTGAAGTTATATGATTGACTTCTTTTCCATGAGAGTCAGCTCTCATTTGCCAGTTTGATATTTAGTTATTTCTAGACCAATGATACTCCGTCACTGACGTTTTACTATTATTTATATAGGTGAGGATCTTGAGTGGGATATGCTGGCTTTGGTGGACGAGCGGTGATTGCTATTTGCACACACTGACCTAGTGCAATGTGTTTCATTTGTTGTGTGATTTGTCATGACATATGATTTTGTGATATGTTTTGTATTATAGTTGAGAGCGTTTGAGATGTTCTAAGATAGGCTTAGTAATTAAGACGGATATGATCAACACATCGGTTGAGACCTAGTTTGAAACTCTTATTTTATTGTTTATGACCTTATTGTGCTTTGAAAAATTATATATTGCTGTTGTGATAGTATAGTTGTGTTAAACAAGTGGGTCCCTATATTTACACTTTTAGGGAAAACTTTATCCAGTTTTATAATTTAGAATTTTCTATAATTTTTATAATAATTTAATTGATTTTGAGTGTGATTAATTATCATAACATTCGCGTAGCATCCTACTAGGGCGTACATTTCATGCATGTATTGGTTGAGTATTGTAGCGTTTTTTCGTCTTAAGACGCCTAGAGGGTCTAGATCCCTTCCACTTCGGTTTGGGTTGTTCTACGTAATAGACGTAAGACTTAGTTCGATCTACCATAACAATTTTTGTTCAGTTTGATAGTTAACCAGATTTGGGGTGTTACACCAGTGGCCAGATTTGTGGTCATGCAATAGGATTATGGCTAGTGGTGGCCAAACATGGCTGCGCTCCAACTAGATTTGGCCAGCGCGACTGTGCAGTCATCGCCAGCGTTGTTGGGGAAGGGGTTTAGGTTTTCATTTTTATTTTCATTTTGAAAAAAATAGATCTTGGCCATCCTTGTAATCGGATGGTCCAAGTCAACTTTTGTGGCAGACTCGCTTAGATAATTGTGACTATATATAATTTTATATATATATATGCGCTAGACTGAGCCAGAGGCAGAGAAGCTTCTTTGCAACATAGATTGACACCTCTAGCCGTCTTGATTAGCAAGTGATGGCCCAGGATGGCCCACATCTGATGTAACACCCCAAATCCGGTCCAAGCTCATGAACCGAACCGGCATGTTACAGGCCCCGGTTAGGTCCGCTAACCCGAACCTAACTCATGCGGATCCAATCTCGGCGTCTTAAGATGAAGATACGATCCATCATGAATGAATAAATGTGCAAAATCCTAACATGGTACTACATGAATGACATGCAAATTAAATTTCACGCCATCACAATCACGAGCAAAATCGATGAAAATTCTAAAGTAAAACTGACAGAGTCTCCCCTAAAAGTGCAATTAGGGTCTACCCTGTCAAAACAATACATACCAATATATATACATATATCAACAATTTTAATCACACATAATTTAATATACTGTATATTCATCATAGGACTTGGGCCACACTTCTGCTGCCCACTCTGATCACATCTCACCTCTTATCATCATGTCTTAGCATCATCTCATTTCATTTAATCATATCCTATCATGCCTCAAACATTTAATCATAGCATTCACAAAATAATAACATAATAATACAATATTAAACATTCAGAAATCTAACATGTGTGTGCACAAGACCTCATTGCTCCTCCGTCCTGGCCGGCCCGTCCATCTCGTGCTTATCACCTACATATATATAAGAAAAACGTCAGTAACAAGCGTTACTGGTCCGGAAAATAAAATATCTATAACAAACTGGTTATGAGAGCAAACTCTCATCTGAAAGAAAACATCATACTCCACGTGAACACTCTGAAGGGCACTACTGAGGAGCCACTGGGCTGCAGACCCGGTAGCATCCCGAACTTACTGCTCTGCTGCTGGTACTGTGCTACTCTCAGCACTTCTTTTTCAGTACTTCTCGTGAAACTTTATCCTAAGCCCTCTCCTTACCTCCATATCTCTCCTGGCCTTGAGCACGAAGGCCGAGTACTCTCAGGCAGTCGCCTTTAGTACCCTTTGAACCACAAGTCCGGACATGCGCTGTACTAAACAGTACCCGTAAACCTCCACGTTCTCCGGGTGTGAGGAACTCAAACGCGGAGTTGTCAGGATCCCTCGGGAATGGAACAGTCCGCTGGCACTAATCCAGAGCCCGCTTTGACTGTCACGGCATCCTCTGCATGGTACGTGCAGTCGGTTTCTCCATCTCTCGTGTAACACCCCAA
>JAURVB010011469.1:0-11929 GCA_033002965.1 Piper betle | reverse complement strand
GTTATTTTTAAATTGGCTATCTATTTAAATTATAATAGCATTAGTCTGAAAGAAAATATAATGTATAAGTTTGCTAAAAAACTGAAAATGTTCTTTTTACAAAACATCTCCTTGCCCAAACAATCTTGACAGGCAATTCATTTAATTTTAGGCTACTTGATAAAAATTTCAATTGCATCTCAATATAAAATACTTAAAAAATAACATTTTAAAGTATGTTTTTATTAAACAATGCCATTTGCAATGTGAGGGAGACTAAACCGATCAGGTCAATATAGCTCCCCCAAGTTTCAAGTTGACTTTTCGTAATTACATAAAAGTACCATCCTACCCCCATCTCAAATCTCCCCATGTAACCGTCCGATCATGCATGGGTCCTCCTACGTAGACTCACATCGACGGCCAGAAACACAAGTTCTTGCGAAAACGCAATCCTCTGAAAAATCCCACTCCTCAACAACTCCCGCCATCCCCAGAATAGTTAAATCCTTCCCATTTCTGATCAACGATCCAACAAAATCTGATGTTTCCAACAGCAGAGATCGCTGCCCAGATCGGAGGTAATGATGAAGTTGTAGTCTTTTCTGGTTTTGAGGCGGTGTCCGACGTGGTTTGAAGGCGGGGATGGATAAGCTCGTGGTACTGCTCGGCCTGGTCACGGCGGCGGCGGTGGCTGCAGCGGCGAAGGTGGGGGAGGCGCCGTGGAGGTTGCATACGCTGTTCTCGGTGGAATGTCAGGATTACTTCGATTGGCAGACGGTGGGACTGGTGCACAGCTTCAAGAAGGCCGGCCACCCGGGGCCGATCACCCGGCTGCTCAGCTGTACCGAGGAGGAGAAGAGGAGTTATAAAGGGATGGGGCTGGCGCCGACGTTCGAGGTGCCGTCCATGAGCAGGCATCCCAGGACTGGTGATTGGTAATGGTCGAAATTTGGCTGCTTGCAGCTTTTGATGTGTTTGTAGAGTTGTGTGATTACTAGTTTTCTGATTTGGTGAAGGGATATTAGATTTAGATAGCATATTAGATAGTGGGTTTTTTTTCAAAATTGTTGCATCTGATGTAGAATCAAGATTGTCCTGTGAATGTGTAATTGAATATGCAGATTGCATGTAGAAAAGCTGTATTTTCTTATTCAAGGTTTTGGGCAAAATATGGTACAATGTCAACCAAGTTGATAACTGATTTGATGCTTGCCTTGTTCGGTGAAGTGTTAGCTGATAGAGTATTCATTGGTGTTGGAATTATGTTTTTACACTTCCCTGGTTAGTGGAGAAATTCGTTTGTGCTGAATCAAGTGCTTTTGTTCAAGGTATCCTGCCATTAACAAGCCAGCAGGCATTGTTCATTGGCTTAAACATAGCAAAGATGCGGAAAATGTAGATTGGGTAGTCATTTTGGACGCAGACATGGTGATTAGAGGTCCAATCATACCTTGGGAACTCGGCGCTGAGAAGGGCAAGCCTGTTGCTGCATACTATGGGTATTTCACACTTTATTCTTTTGTATTGAATTTTCTTCTTTATTTTAATAATTTTTGCAGAAATTAGATGAACGATGACATCCATCCTAGATGATGAGAAGTGTGCTTCTTAATTATTTATTCTCAATGTCTGTATATTGGTGCTCAATTCATGATTGTTAGCCTCTTAATAATTTATTCTCAGCATCTATAAATTAATTTTCAATGCATTTTTTTCTGAGTCAAATGGCCATCTGTTGATTTTTCTTGGCTCTTATTCTTTTAACACCAATTGCTTCTTCAGGTATTTAATAGGATGTGATAATATCTTGGCACAACTACATACACAACATCCAGAGCTATGTGATAAGGTTGGAGGGCTTCTGGCCATGCACATTGATGACCTAAGAGCTTTAGCTCCCATGTGGCTCTCAAAAACAGAAGAAGTGCGGGAGGATCGAGCTCACTGGGCAGCCAATATCACTGGTGATATATACAGCAGCGGGTGGATAAGTGAGATGTATGGATACTCATTTGGAGCGGCAGAAGTAAGAAGTAATTGACTTTTCTGTGACAGGATCTGTTCAATTTTAGCAACACCCTGGTTAGATAACTTTCTTATTGTTTTCATTAATCAGGTTGGGCTTAGGCACAAGATAAATGATGACTTGATGATTTATCCTGGATACATTCCAAGACCGGGTGTTGAGCCTATTCTTTTGCATTATGGTTTGCCTTTCAGTGTTGGAAACTGGTCTTTTAACAAATTAAATCACCATGAAGATGGCATTGTATATGATTGCAATCGGTTATTCCCTAGCCCACCATATCCCAGAGAGGTATGACAAGTTTAATGTCAATATTTTCCATTGATATGATGAATTTGTGTCAACTTCTTGATATATAAACTATCATTGAGCTTAAAAAGCTGGGACTGCTGTAGTTCTCTATGTCATTGTACAATTTTGCTGGATGAAGACTCTGTCAATAATCAAACATCTCCAGTGTTTTATCAACCTAATATGTGTTTACAGACTTGTTGACGTGATTTTAGGTTGATGCAATGGAACTGGATCCATTTAAAAGACGAGGTTTATTTCTGAGCATTGAGTGCATTAATACCATTAATGAAGGACTTTTCTTACACCATGCATCCATGAGATGTTCAAAGCCTCCTTGGTCAAAATATTTAAGTTTTTTGAAAAGCAAGAGATTTTTGGAGCTGACTTCACCAAAATATTTGAAGCATGAGAATATTCTAGAAGAAAAGCCTGACGCTGGAGAAATATCTAATAATTCAACAAAGGCACATCCGAAAATGCATGTTGTGTTCTCCACAGAGTGCACGTCCTATTTTGATTGGCAAACTGTAGGACTTATGCACAGCTTCCATTTGAGTGGGCAACCTGGAAATATTACACGTCTTTTAAGCTGTTCTGAGGATGAATTAAGGAAATATACTGGCCATGATCTCGCTCCTACTCACTATGTTCCATCAATGAGCAAACATCCATTAACAGGCGACTGGTGAGCTAATCCTTATTTTTTATCTGATTTATAAGCATTTTGCGCTATAATTCTCCTCCATTAAGCAGCTTATTTCCTAGTTTTGGTGTTGAAAATGAAATTTTAATCCTTAACCTTCCTATCTATTTTCTTATTTCTTCTGGTAGGTACCCTGCAATCAATAAACCTGCTGGTGTGTTGCATTGGCTGAATCATGCAAACATTGATGCCGAGTTTATAGTTATACTTGATGCCGACATGATATTACGAGGCCCAATCACACCATGGGAGTTCAATGCCCAACGTGGGCGACCAGTCTCAACACCATATGAGTAAGATAATTACGAGACACTGCCTATACTGTTAATTTTCATCTGTTATTACTCACTTTTGATTTGAATGCTTTAGTTACTTAATTGGCTGTGACAATGAGCTAGCAAAACTTCATACACGCCATCCTGAAGCTTGTGACAAGGTTGGTGGAGTGATCATTATGCATATAGATGATCTGCGAAAATTTGCCTTATATTGGTTGCACAAAACAGAGGAAGTCCGAGCTGATAAAGCTCATTATGGAACTAACCTTACAGGGGATATATATGGAGGCGGATGGATTAGCGAGATGTATGGATACTCTTTTGGTGCAGCCGAGGTATGTTATATCTGCTAAACAACAGATAACGTTGTTTATGATATATTGCATCTATTCATATTTGTGTGTGTTTTTTCTTTTTTGTGGGCGAAGATATATTTTTAGAATGTCCATACCTCTTTTTGCTTCCAATATTTTGGGCTGCACACTTCATTTTATTATATATATGCAAAGCATTCATCACCCCAATATTTACTATTTAAACTTTTGAAGAAAATATCATCACGTGACTTTTTGGTGATTTTTCAACTGTCTAATACCATCTATAATGGTTTGCAACCAAAGTTTGTTAATATTTCCTCATGCTCTCAGTTTGTTAGGTAGAATAGTCGATTAAATATCAGATTATATACTTTTGGAACCTGCAAAAACCTTTGATATTTCTTCTTTACTGTGTACATAAGGGATTACTAGTACTTGTTGCTATTACCATGTGAAACTGTTTTTTACATTTACCTATTAATTTTTGCATGCGTCTTGTAAGTATCTCTGCTGATATACCTTTTGTTTCTCTCTGTCTCTCTCCGCAGTTAAATATAAGGCATACTATAAACAGTGAAATATTACTTTACCCGGGATACATCCCCACGCCAGGGACCAATCCTAGAGTTTTCCATTACGGGTTACAATTTGGGGTTGGAAACTGGACCTTTGACAAGGCAAATTGGCGAAGCACTGACGTAGTGAATACTTGCTGGGCTAAGTTTCCAGATCCTCCTGACCCATCGACTCTAAGTTCTACTGATCCAAACAGTTTACGCAGAGATCAATTGAGCATTGAGTGTATGAGGACTCTTAATGAGGGCCTCTTATTGCATCACAAGAAGAGAAACTGCCCAGATCCCAATATCAAATCTGGCTCCAAGCTAGAAGTTCAGAAGGAAGCCACACTGTCAAAAGCAGATAAGAGAATTGAGGTTAAAATTCCGAGAATAAGAATGCTCACTGTGCCAATCGACTTTGATTCGGCAGCATCAAAAAGGAAGATGTTGCAGGCTCATTGCGACCGTTGGTTATTGGTTTGTGGGCACTTTCTGTTTTAGGCTTTCTGGCTGTTATGTCAGTTATTCTTTCAGGCAATAAAAGGGAAACAGTGAAGAACAAAGCTAACAGGAACAAAAGGAGAGATTTTTACTCAGTGTCTACAGATTTGAATGGGAAATCTCACTTCCCTGGATAATTATCATCCTCGTACCTGCATGGTCAACTATATTCTATTTTAAAGATTTGCAGCTGGACCATCTGATCCTACCCATTTCCTGTTTCCCAGCATTTTACTGTCTAAACTGGCCCATTTTTATAAGGATGGTGGCAAAAGACTACTTTTCTGGTGCTTCATCTCAAATTGCTATTTTGTTAAGTGAATGTCTGCTGCAACAACTTCTGCCCATCCAGGCTCTTTCTAGGTTGTCATCCAAAGTGGTTTTGTTTCTATATCATACAAACAATATTACGTCTCTTGGCGACGGTGTTGTTATGTACATCTGTTACACTTGAGCCATTCATGTAACTTCTCCAATCTTAAATGACTGTTCTTTTGCTGCTTCCTGCGTTGAGGTCAATACTTCAACGTACCAAACTACAGTGATAAACCACAGTGGTGTATTTCTTTTCTTGATGACCATTGTTGCACTTACTTTCTTAGATGTATACCTCATTTTATAATCAACATTTCCCCTCTATTCAATTTCCAACTGTATGGAAGGCCGAGTTTTTGAGGATAATAAGCTCGTTATTTAGGTATTAGGGGATAGTTTGATGGAGGTTAGCAGTCTGGAAGGTTTAGAACAAACAAACATCATTGGTGCAACGAACATTAATGAATGAAAGTAGCTTGTATATTTTTCCTTTATCTTTTTGTCCCAAATTCTCCATCCAATTGTGCTCTCTTGGTTGATCTGTCATTTCTCCTCCCCATCATTTCGAAGTTAACGTGTCGACTAAAGGGTTTGTCATTTACTATTCACGAGTTTTTATTAAGAGGTTTTCTTCTGTGATCTTCATCGATAGCAAATGTTTTTAACATGTCATAACATCTTTCAAAAATTCGATCACAAACGCATGTATTTGGCTTTGCTGAATATTACAATTAGCTGGAGCAGAGTTCAATTTTATTCTAAATTAAACCAAACCAAACAATTCAAGTTTAAGTCTAAACAGAGCCTGAACCTAACCAGTTAATAGTCAAAAGCAAATCAATGAGAATGCAACGAAACTACAAATTCCTAGAGAGCAACTAACCATTAATAGTGATTTAATATTTCATTTATTAATTAATTATCCAACACAATACGACAATGCGATTTATAAAAAATAAAATTTTACATTGCCTCTAAAAAAAATCACACATTACAGTCGAAAGAACCTACCATATATAAATAAATAAATAAATAAACAAACTATAATTAGCTTGTTGTAACACATAATATAATTTGGGTTAAATCTCTTAAATTAAAAGTGTTTAAAAAATTAATTATAAATTAATCTTTCATAATTAAAAAGATTTAAGTAAATCAATACTTAGAGTTACATTAAGTAAAACCCTTGTTTTGTAGAGGCTTAGATGGGAGGGAGGTAGGAGACGAGGGAGGAGGGGGATGGGGAAGAAGAACAAGAAGCCGGGTAAGGGCAAGGAGAAGACGGAGAGGAAGACGGCCAAGGCCGACGAGAAGAGGTCTCACCGAGACAGCAAAAAGGTCTCCCAGAAAGACGACACCGACGCCATCTTGGTCATCACCAACCCTCGAATCATTACTTCTTCTTCTTTTATTTTTTCTTTAATTTTCCCACAATGTCTGCAGATTGAAATTTCCAATTGTTGCTCTAGTTTGGATATTTGTTGTTGATGTTGTTGTTGTTGTTCCATCAAATGCAGTGTTGTCAGTGGATAAAAAAGTAGTTACTGTTGGAAGAGAAATGGGGTGGAGGAGAAGGGATGGTGCAGGGGTATCTGTACTATTGGTTTATGAAATTTAGTTACGTAACTGGGATGACAGGAATGTTGCTTGGTGTCTATTGGACATACATAAATCATTCCTAATTACGTTGGTCATTGTCACGGGGCTAAATTTTGACCTGACAAGTAATGCACCAGTCAATGCCCGGCGAACTTTTGATTTTGAGTGATTACTATATCATGAATTATCTATTATGTAAATACTTTTTAGTTTTTTAATTTAAGTTATCTTGAAGTGTAATACTAGCCACTGGGTGAATTATTCGTAGCCTTGTCCAAAGTGATTAGAGTTTACTCATAGTTGAATTAGACTAAAATGGGGGAGGAGAGAAGGTATGGAGAAGAGGAATTCGTACCTGGTTTTCATAGCTGGGATAACATGAGTGTTACTTGCTTTCTTTTGGGCACACATAAATCGTTGTTAATTATGTAAGAAATCCTCTAGTCAATGTACTGGAATTTTTTTATTTTTTGAGTAATTATCATATCACAAATTTTTTGAAGTTTTAGTTAATTTGACATGTAATATTAAATAAGTTATTAGAAGACTTATTTAAAGTGATTAGATTCTTAACCTACTTGATTTATACTTCTCATATATTATAACTCCGCATTGAGTTGAGGCCATACTTACTCTCCAAATATAAAATTCAAACCTTGTTGAAGTAAACCTATCAACACTATTATTAGCGCTTTCTGATAAGTGAAGAGTAAACTGGTAAAATAATAAGAAACAACCATCTGTAATTACATTAGAAATTTTAACTGGGTTGGGGTTAATCCTTTTTCTCAAGAGTTATTGAGTTTGCAACAATGTTTGAGTTATTGTTTTTGATGGAGGGTGTGTGGATTTTGCAGTTGAGCATACAAAAGGAAGAGGCAAAAAAATAGGAAGTTCATGTTGATGAGAATGTTGCAGCTCCTTTGCCCCCCGATCCAACCGTTCGGTATTAGTTTTTCCATCTTCGGCCATTTTTTGTTTGTTGCATATTTGGCCTCTTGCAAGTTTAGAGTGAAATGACTGTCCAATATTTTTTTAGACAGTTGAACGTTAATCCTCTGAAAGAAACTGAATTAATTATCTATGGAAGAGAGTTCTATAATGGGAACAAGGTAACATTACTTTTGTGCTAGGGTTTGATTTGATTTTTCTTTTTGTAAGCAAAACTATGGTGTAAATTTGAGCTAGGATTCTTATCTTAATTTCAAAACAACGCAAAAATTTTTGTAAAAAAATTCAAGATGAAAGGCTATATCATGTACAGACGTTTGTGCATGGGGATTTGTAACGATATGATGTAGATAAACGGGAATGGAAACTGGTTTCAAGCCCTAATAGTCCACCTCCTCGAAGTGCACATCAATCTGTTGCATGGAAGGACCATCTTTACATTTTTGGTAACTTACTATTATCTATCTGTTTCTCCCAATTGACTTGTTAGTTTTTAAGTTGAGACTTCACTTCATTGTACTGATAGGTGGTGAATTCACATCCCCAAATCAAGAACGGTTCCACCATTACAAGGTAAACAAATTGATCTGATGCATACCCTATGTCAAAACTGAGGTGCATTCTTGTGCTTTGCCTAGTGGTGGTGTCTGGGGGTGCAGCTTCTTCTCTTGCTTCATCCATCAAGGTTATATTTATGTTGTATGAAGAATATATTGGTCTCAAGGAGAAAGATTTCCTTGTCACTTTAATGTGGATGGGTTTCATTTGTTAGTTAAGTACCACTGATGATAAGTTTATGCTTCAGTTCTTGTTTTTTATTTGGTGTCTCCCCGGTGTTAGTCCTGCCAAATATAATTTTTCATTGCAGCTATCCCGTTGGGGTGGCCAAGTTTTCTTTTACTCGAAGGTCCATTTATATCAAACAAAATGACTCTTCAGAAAAGAAATGATATGGTGTCTTTAGATTAGAGACGAGATGTGAAGATTTTTTTATTGGGATATTTTCTTATTGAGCAGCCATGAATGTCTTGTTGCTGTCCTGCTAAGGTCAATCCATGATGGGTGAGAGATAGGGCTACGTTTTATGTTGTGTCCCTATTTCTAAATGTTTTAGCTTGATGAGCCTCTTTTGCCACAATTATGGATCTTACAATCATACTTTGTTGGGATCTTTGCTCTTTTTGCTTTGTTCCTGTTGGTGCTTTCCTAGTTATCAGTTTAATTGTAATTGATTTTTTTTTCTTTCAATGTTATTTTCAGGATTTTTGGACGTTGGATTTGAAAACAAATCAGTGGGAGCAGTTGCTTCTTAAAGGTTCTCCTAGTGCGCGATCAGGCCATCGCATGGCATTGTTAATGCTTCTAATGGATGCTGTTGCTATTATTTTTGTTTTCATGTTCAATGGAATGTATTTTCGTAATTGAAATGAATATTCAGTTGCAGTGAAGCCATACAGTATGATCATTGATTCAAACTATAAGTCTTAACTTCAGGGCTCAGGCAACAAATATAGAAGGCATAACAACCAATAATCGCAAAGTTACCAATATGAAATTCATGCTTACAAAAATTCAAACTTCAGATATCAATCTCTGTTCGTGGTGCCTTGCAGATGAATGCTCGGAACTATGACATTTTTTTGCGCTTGAAATCATTGATTAATTTAGATTTTCTTCTGCTCCATGAAGAGGGGCTTGCAAGAATTCTCTTGAAAACTTTAATGAGCTAACCTGCCCCTTCTGTTCAGGTATTATACAAGAACAAAATAATTATTTTGGGAGGTTTCTATGATACTCTGCGAGAAGTTAGGTTGTGTACCATTCCTTAAGTGTTATCACATCAATAATTTGGTTTTACTTGTCTTCGGTTTTCTTATGTATGTGTATCCTTTAATAGAAGTGCCTTCTGCGTCTTCTTTTAAGAAATTTCCATTCATTATTGTGCATCCATTTATTCTATTTAGTTTGAAAATTTGTTGTTGTCCACTTCACTGTTATCATTTCTGTACTCACTGAATGAATGCCAAACCCAAATAATGAGAGTGATGCTACCCACCCTTCCAAATAACAATTATGTTGCTGATTATTGATCTTATGCTGATGATTGGGACTGATGGCTGATATTATATATGGCATACATATTCTTCACTTTTTTTGTTTGAAATGGAGAAAGGATGCATGCTTATGGAAGAGTTAAATATCTTTGACCATGATAAGTCCTTGAAGTGTTTTATCCAGTAGAATGGGGTATGGTTAGCAAACTCCAGTTGCAGCATCTGTATAGGTCATAATACAGGTAGAAACACACGTGATTTGGGGCATGGTTTACCTTTCCTCCCTACCTTGGCAAAATTTAGCCAAGGCTTAATATTGAGAAGCTTTTAAGAGGAGGGACTTCTCAAAGAAGGATTTTGCCTTCTTCGCAAGGTTTCTGCAGCTTCTCGCAAATTTCGGGAGAGTTGAGGCAAGACCAAAGATTTGGGGGCTTTAGGTTGAAGGGGGCGGGGAAAATGCCAAGAAAGTGAGCAATCAAGGTGTAGAGGGAAAATGGCCAACAAAGTGTTTACTATGGGCCGTGGACTATTATTCAGAACTCTGGAAGCTGTTCAAATTAGATGCTACATATTTCTAATTATTCACAAAATGGAGATAAATATGCAAGTCATCTCATGAAATTCAGCTGAGTGGTTTCTCATTGCTTTGGTGAAATTATGCCCAACACTGTCTTTTGGTTGCAGGTATTATAATGATCTTTTTGTGTTTGACCTGGATCAGTTTAAGGTATTCTTCACACTGATTTTGTGCATGACATTTATTCTAATTGCTTGTTTGTGTAATCCTTGTTTCTGTTGTCATATCCAGTGGCAAGAAATTAAGCCTAAGCCAGGTTACTTGTGGCCAAGTGCAAGAAGTGGTTTCCAGTTCTTTGTTTCCCAAGATGAGGTAATCATAGATATCCAAGTGGCAAAACATTAATTGCTGCTTTTTCTCTGTTTGTTGAACAAACTTTGAAGCGGGCATGTTTTATTATGCTTTTCATTTTTTATATATTTGTTTTGCAGATTTTCTTGTATGGTGGGTATTCCAAAGAAGTCACAGCTGATAAGAGCAGTTCTGAGAAAGGCACTGTTCATTCTGACATGTGGTCGCTTGATCCAAAGACTTGGGAATGGAACAAGGTTTCTACCATGTTATATATTGATAAATGACTCAAAATGACATTTCTATTCTTGTTTTTTACTGTTGTGGTTGGCAAATTTTGAAAATCTCTTATAAATATGAAATATCAAAACATTGTGTAGGACCTCTTAAGTTTATGTTTTTCACTTTCTGCAATTTGAATATTTCTAGTTACTAGTTAAAGAAAATGTAAAACCAGGTTAAAATAGTGGGTTTGTTTCCGGGACCTCGTGCTGGGTTTTCCATATGTGTGCACAAAAGAAGGGCTGTGTTACTTGGAGGTGTCGTAGACAAAGAAGCTGAAGGTGTGTAATTATTCCTTTTTATAAGTATTTTGTGTATATTCAAGAAGAAAACTATACCAAAAATTCCCTTTTAAGAAAATACCAGTTTGTGTAAATTTGAATTCTTATTCTATCTTTGAAACGGAGGTAATGTCTGTTTGTATAGGAGATGTCATAATAAGCTTGTTCTTGAACGAACTTTATGGGTTCCAAATAGACAACCGTCAATGGTATGTTTTAGTTAATTTTATTCAATTTTGTATTTAGATTTATCTAGAAGTGATGAAGGTATACTTCAGCAATACAAATTCCTAATCTTGTATAGGGTTGGGTCCTATCAAGCAATAGAAATCTGCAACAACAAGGTTTAGGACAGGTCTGGTTTCCATATCCTACGCCTTGTTAATGATTAATTCTATAATCAAGTTGATGAACAAGAATAGGAAAAATAGAACTCTTCAACTTACGTATAACCTCATAAGTAAGACTCAAATAACTCTCGGACTTCTATTAAAACTAGGAAAACCAAAAGACAATAACTAAATGAACAAAGACCAATGTAATTGCATAATACTAAAAGTCGACTCCATGAATAAACTCTAATCAGCTACGTCTTCTTTTCTTGTAACAGCCATGTCTTCTTTTCTCTTATCAGCCATGTCTTCTTTTCTCTTATCAGCCATTTCATGCTTCTCGTTATTCTTCTTCTTTCTCTCATAAATAATTCCATATTTAGATTGCTCTAACTTCTAATGATAATCTTCCTGCAATTTGATCAACATCTAATGAACTAGAAGAAGATAAAAGGTAAGTTATCAAACTCATGGAGATGCTCTGCATCACAAAGTGAATATAATTATTGCTTCAGAATACTTGTGTTTAATTTTTTATGCTACAGGGCTTCTTTTTCAGCACTGGTATATATATTTTTTTCTAAAA
>JAURVB010011468.1:0-92192 GCA_033002965.1 Piper betle | reverse complement strand
ACAGCACCCAATGCTCTGCCCTGGAATGAAGTTACAAATAATCTAATGCCACCCCGCTTCTATGAACACAGCATTTGGTAATGCCATCTCCCACCATGAAATATTGTAACAAACAAGAATTGAACTGAGCCTGAAAGAAATTAATAAATTGGTCCTTTATTTTTTTAGATTCATCAGTGCTTCCCGACGAGGACACGAAACAAAAGCTCAATCTAAGAGCAGTGCACATTTTCAACCAACATGATAAGTCAAAATTTGTTGCCAATCCTTCGATTAGCATTTACAGTCATTTCCTCTACTCTTGTCAGATATTTTTAAGAACTTCATTGCGACAAACTTGATAGCACCAATTGACATGTCAGGTATTGTCACAATCCAAAAAACCAATCAGCATGCATTCAACCAGGGATGGAATGTAATGCAACAACAAATGTTTCTAACACCATCATACAATGCTAACAACAAAACCCTAACCCTTCCCATTTCACAAACAAGACTTGCAATTGAGCGGGAAATCGACTCAAGAATCGATGTTCTTAGTTTCTTCAACATCATCCCTGAATCCCAAACGACGAAACCAAACAACATTTCATCAAAGAACAAACCTCGCTTTCAACCAAGAAAAAAATCCGACAAAGATTCACTCTCACAATTTCCCTACGATTCCCCGGCGACAGTCCGCCGTCAGGTTAGTTTTACAATCGGCCGACTCCGCCACAGGAGCCGACCTCCCACCGCCCTTACCCATCGTCCACAACCAGAGCAAGCTCTTCGACCGCAACAAATGGAGTCGTCCTCAACCCGAGCAAGTTCGTCAACAAGCAATCACAAACTCACCGGCGACGGCCAAGAATCGGCGGCGGAATGCTTCGCCGGGGAGTTTCCCCGCGACTGACAGAGACGAGCAACGTCGCCGGCGATTAGTCGGAGAATCTTTATGCATAGGATGGGAAGGCAAAACGGTTATGTGGGCCCGTCGATCATTTGTGGGCGTGGGCCACGGTGGGGCCCATGAGTTTTTTAGTTTTTTTGTGTAGTGGAAGCGTAAAAAAAGGGGTGCTCAAATACACTATTCACCATTCAAGGCTGCTTACATGCTATTTACGCCTACATTGCCTCATAGTACCGGTTACGCTTAAATCTAAGTTCAAATATTATAAATAATTAAGTTTCAATATTTTTTATTATAAAAATTAAAAATTTAAATTTATATTAGATATATTATATTTAGATCATAAATTTTTATTTCACGTATAACCAATTCATATATATTAAGAATATTTGACTCGTAATATTTATTTTATTAACATAAATACCTTCTATTTTATTCCAAATTTTCTCATACATTGATTGCTTGCATTTTATACGATGAAGAATAATTTATTTTTTAAAAAAATTGTTCATAATAAAAATATATTAGACAAAACAAAAATTTTAATTTTTAATTTTAAAATATGTCAATTTTAAATTCAAATTTCATACACCTAAAAAATATCTATATTTATTTTATTTTTTAATTTTTGATGGTCCAAAATTCAATTTAATTTTAATGGTCCAAAATTCAATAAAAAATATTTTTACTTTTAAGTCATCAATAATAATTTTAGAGTTTAATTATCATTTTTTTATTCTTATATATAAAGTTAGTAAAAATTATAACTTTTATCTATTATCTACTCTGAGAACCGCTACTCGACGCTGGAGGTAGAGTAGCGGCTCTGTGCCACAGATTAATCTGGGCCATCCGATTATATGGACGGCCCAGATTTATTGGTTTAAAAAAAATGCTACTGTAGACTCCCCGGCCGTGGCCAGATTTGGCGGCTGGAGCCGGGCCAGGGGAGAGGCGGAGCGGCCCCCCGCCTCACCGCGGCCAGATCTGGCGGCCGGAGGAGCCGGGCCGGGGAGGGAGGACAGGGGCGGCAGAGCGGGAAGGGGGCGGAGGGGCGGGGGCGAGAGGGGGGTGCGCAGATGGGGAGGGGGCGAGAGGGGGGCAGAGGAGGTGGGCCGAGGGGGAGGGCGAGGGGGGAGCGGGGCGGCCGCTAGGGGTGGGCGGAGGAGGTGGGCGGGGAGCGAGGTGGGGGCAGGCGGAGGGGGTGAGCGGAGGCGGGGGCCGTTCCGCCCGCCCCCTTCCCTCCCTCGCCCTTGCCTGGGCTCCACTGCCCCCGCCCTCCCTCCCCAGCCCTTGCTCCGCCGCCCCGGCTCTCCCTCCCTTGCCCCAGCTCCGGCCGCCAGATCTGGCCGCAGCTGGCGAATCGACTGGAGGCGTCCGTGACGGGGCGACGATGCGGCGGGACGGCGGCGGGGCGGCAGAGCAGGTTTTTTAACATTCGATCTGGACCGTCCTTGTAATCAGACGGTTCACATCAAATTTTAACTTTTTTAAAAAAAGTAGATCAGATCTGGGTCATCCTTGTAATCGGACGGCCTAGAACAGAGCTTGGGGTAGAAAATTTTTTCTGCCCCTGGCTCCGAAAAACATTACCCATCTACTTTAGTATTAATGAAAATAATTTTTTTATGGGTATTTTCTTTATTAAATAAAAAATAATGGAATTCGGTCACCATATAAAAGTTTTAAAAATGGTTATATCATTTGTAAATTTTGATATTTTTGAAAAAAAACTTAAAAATTTAGCTAAGAATAATATTTTCCCTAAAAGAATCCATTTTAAAAAAAAACTCCAACCAAAAAGGAAAAACCATGGATACCGGCGGCTGTGATCGGCAACCTTGGAGCCGGCCAGATCTCGAAAAATGATTCGTGGGTGTTCATAACTTGATTAGCTCCACTTTGTTCTATAAAATATCATAATTAAAAGTGCCTAATAAAAGTGATATTCGAGGTTCATGTTAAGCTCAAATGAAATAAGCTTCAGCTGGTGGAACTTGTATTTACTTGAGGCGATTAAAATAAAGTGAGTTTCAGCTTGCATACCTTGGAACTGTGAAACAGTTTTGAAGCTCCATATTCAGTAAACAACTGGCAGGGATGGTTAGGACTAGGTGGGTCTGATACGATCAAGCCCATTCAAAGTTTTAATATTTAACTCAAGTTCAATTAATCATAAAGGGTTTTCCCAAATCTTTATACAAAATCCAAATCCGTATTTAATCTGATCGAGAAAATTGTTTGCTCCCATCGGCTCTTGAATAATAATAGAATGGTTTGAGATGGTGTGAGAGCAGCTGTGATAAAGGAACTTTCAAAAGAGAAAAAGAATTTTTTAAATTAATCATGAAATGATAAAATAATGTATATGGCTCTCTTTAATATTTTAAATTAATAAATTTATATTAATTCAAAGTATTGATTTAACTAATTCAAAATAAAATATGTTTTAATAAAACTATTTTCCTTTGCTTGGGGAATCAATTACAAAATCTGTTAATAAGCATGGCTTATCCGTGAAGTCTTGGCTCTTAAAATCAGAGTAGAATTGCCTCAGAAGATTTTTGAGTAAAAAGAATTTGAACTAAAAAATTTTATTTTAGTCATTTGTTTGCTTCAAAACCAGAAAAAATAGGGACTATTATCTACAACGTGTTTGGTTGTTTTTAAGCTTATTCATTAAAAAATCTATAATTATAATTATAATAGATAAAAAATAGGATTGTTAGAATATTGACAAAATATAAAATAATGATCAAGGTATTAATAATTATGAGCACCACCTCTGTCACTTTTTTTTTTGGTAAAGTAAAATTCCTCTGTCACTTTCTTAAACCTTTGTTACAAAATAGTTTTGAGATTTTATATAAAACTTTATAGTGAAATTAGATGTTGTAATTTTTCTTTTAAAGTTTGTGTGGATATCTTAAAATTGTACGAAAATATATAAAATGTAAAGATTCAAAATTTCTTTATATTTGGATGTCTTAAATTTAATAATTTTTTTATTTTCAAATAAAAATTTTACAAAGGAATATTTTTTGTAAAAAACAAAAAAAATGAAAAAACTTTTGACAAAAATAATTTTTTTAATTTTTATCTTATTTTCTTACTATTTGAAAAACAAATCTTTAGAATTTTAATAGCATTTCATTTCTTTGTATTTCCATTTCCTATGAAAAATATTTTTCATTTACAATATACTTTCATGTCAACTACACCCTTATAAAATTTAGATATAACACGTCTCCATATATTTGTAACATCATATTTACATTCTAAACTAACCTACCATTGACTAATATATTATGGATTATCCTATGAGACACAAGAATATTACAGTGCAAACACTGAAAAAACGATCGGAATATGCATGCCGTGTATGAGCCTGCGCTCCTTTCTTGAAAAATGTGTACATTGCACCAACATATCAAATTCGAAGTGTACGGCTTATATTGGTGACAGATTTTTACAGCATCTATTCCAGCATCTTCTCTTGCGATTGCCATACATTTTCATACTGAAAAGAACGTTCTAAAATCTTATAGAAAATTGCTCAGCCCAAACGATCAGCATAAAATCAAGGATTTCCCATAGTGTCAGCTGCATTCCAGTTTCTGTATTTACATATGCCACGTCGGTTCCGGCAAAGGAATCACGAACAGATTGTAACATTGAAGTCACAAAAGGCTCGCTGCTAAATTCTTCGGCCATATATGAGGAAATTTTCATTGGTCCCAATGAAAATTATATGACAGAAAATTTTAGCAAGTAAAATTACAGAAACTTATACCACTTGAGCCAATCGTTCTTCAATGCTGCCTGATCCATTGATATTTGACATAAATATATTTTGGAAAGCCTTTTTCAAGCTACGGACCTAAATCACAAAATATTTAAAGCATTTAAAATCGTTTTAGCGAAAGAAGCAGATTTATGCTTAACATTATAATAGAATCTAAATGCTGTACAGAAATGCGACCAAACATCAAAAATACGATTCCCAATATTTACCAGACCTCTTTACACAAAAATCCATGGCGGCGAAGACCTTCCAAATTTAAGCCACGAAGCTCAGCCCTCTCCCCAGAAACCATCATGAACTTAGGGACGTCTTGAGCAATCTGTTAGATCAAATACCAATTTAACTGATCGTTTGGGTAAAGCAAAAGTTAAACATTGACACATACCACAGAACCACCACCCACAAAAGCAAATGATCCAATATGACAAAATTGATGAACAACACTCGCGCCTGCTGTGTGGACATAATCCTGTATCCAGGCAAGTTCAACTTCACAATAAAAGGTATTTCCACCAAAATAGCCAAAACTTAAATGGATGGTGGGGCACTTACTTCTACAACAACATGGCCTGCTAATAAAGTGTTGTTTGCAAAAATATTGTGATCACCCACTTTGCAATCATGAGCTATATGACAGGAACCCATTATTAAGTTGTTGCTACCTATTACCTACAATCAATGTTAGAGATAATACTCAGAAGAAACTCAGACACATGAATGTACTGGAAAAAATAGCCTTAAAATATCATCTTACAGTTTTGTCAGTTGCTTTAGATGATCTGTGTATGGAAACATGCTCCCTGATGTCATTGTTATCACCAATTTCGAGGAAGCACTTATCACCAAACTATAGAAAAAAACCAGTAGATGTTAGAATTGACATTGGAGTTAAATAGCAAAGGATAAATTGTCCCATGTAATAGACTGCGACATCTATTGTTGTCCCAATTTGATCACCTAAATGCATAACTTTCATGACAGCTTCTTAAATAATAGAATACATAAATATGTTCATCAAGAATGTAAGCATAACAAAAACATATCAAAACAAAGCATTTGCTAGGTCCTTCGGAATTTTAAAACCTTGTATTTCAAGTCTTGGCATTGTACCCCAACAACAGCATGATGTCCAATAACATTATCATTCCCGAGAGCTGTTCGACCAGGAAGTTCAGAGCCCACAACAGCACCACTGGCCTGACAAAGTATTGACAAGGATGCAATTACTTCTCGGCAATAAAAGGTAATCATGGGCCCAAAACACGGTGAGTTTTGCTTGAATTATCAGCTGGTCAAGCAAAAGAAGACGATTCACATTTTTACAAGAGAAAGTAGTAAGTTCTATAAAAACAAATACTGTTCATGCATCATGAAGTATGGCAATGAATTTCAAGTGAAGAGATAGAACTATCTCACGTCAGCAAGATACAATTCAATCCCAGCTCCGTTTCACCAAATATGTGGCTACCCGGATGCAGTTGACAACCACTCCCAAGTCTCACTCCTGCACCAATTGTACAGAATGGACCAACTGAGACACCCTGAAAAAGGAAAAGAATTTCTCAATACATGATCATTCACAATCATTAACATACCACTTAGCCAAAATAGGAGGAGTGAGATGAAGCATGTTTTGATTTTAAGGTAGGAATAAAAGGTAACAGAATTTCATCAGGACACTGCTAAAAGAGTTATTCCACAAATTCAATATCAAAAAATGTACTAACGCACTCCCTAAAACCATTGAAGTGCACAAATCAAGGAGTTCTAGAAGACATAGCTTTAACTGCAAAGCAAAAAAATTAGTCAACTAGTTGTCTGTCTCCTTTTAACACTAGATAGATGTTTCTCCCTAGAGTCACTTGAAAAAAAGGTAAGCATCATCAAACTGCAACATGCAACATTTTCAGCAAGACAAACAAAAGCAATAAAAAAGAAAAATATTTTTCCGAAAAAAGAAAAATTGACCATAATCATTTGGTACCTGGCCAAGGATGGCATTGGGATGAACAACTGATGTTGGGTGAACAAAGCTTTCAAGCTCAGATTTCGCACCACATGAAGTATCTGAAAAACAGGACAAATAAGCAGAACAAAAAAAAAAAACAAAATCGCCGTAAATTATCTGAAAAATACTTACGGCTGAAAGCTTCACTTTGGCACAAAAGCTTTGGCCGTGGCTGCAGGCCTAAAGCACCCACAGGGGGGCCGAGGCGAGGAAGCAACCTTCTCGCCCCAACTAACATGGCCCCCCAGACGCTAGAACAAAAAATATGGAGACACAAACACAACTGAACAACACAGAAAAAGGCGCAGTTAACACAAGATACATGAATCAGGCATTCAATTGAACCAGACAAACTAAAACCACAGATTCAAACCTATTCAAGTCCCATCTTGAATTGGCTCAGCACAGCAGCGGAAAAATAGGAACACTCAAGAGGATACCAAATCGGCGACTGGAGGGCCGGCGGTGGCGGGGGCGAGCTCGCAGGGAGTGCAAAGGACACGGCTAGGTTGGATCGGGGGAGGAGATACGAACCATGGCTCAATGGATATATTTTATGACGTTGAAAAAAGCAAAAAAAAAAAACAGAGATATTTTTCATTTGGGGGTTTAACCTAATTTATATAATATGATTTAGAGATTTGTAATTCAATAATAAAATTTTGCTATTTACTATTCACAGTGGAAAACAAACAACGTGTTCTATTTACTCATCGACCGTGCTTTTTAATTTCAGACTTCAATATATTTATTTTTATTTGGCCTGAGTTTTGATAAAAAATTAATTTAGTCGGGGGAGCTGATATCGATGGAGCTCGTCCGGCCATCCCAAAACCAAATCTGGTTATGAACCTGTCGCCCTGTGATCATCACTGGTTGGCCGTTCGTTGGTATTGTTTTTATTTTTTAGTTTTAAAAAGAATTTAGGACGTTGAAGCAACAACCTAAATCAATTTCCTACCTAAACCAAATGAAAACTTCCCATTGTATTAAAGTTATTAAATAAAAAATATTGTTAAGTCGTAGATGAAACACAAACTATCATTAGATTGTAAATAGAACATCATTTAATTATTTAATTGTAAATATCTTTTATAAATTTATTATGCAAATAATATATAGGAATTTTATATGTTGTTTGGTTACAATAGAAAGTTTTCTATAATTTTTTTAGATGATTTTGTCACAATTTTTATCTTGTTACTATTATAAAAAAATGACAGAGTTAATAAAATTATATTTGACACATGAGAAGGGAGAGAGAAGAGCATTAAAACAAATAAATAGGGATTGTATTTTTTTAATATTTTATAAAATTTTATAAAAATAACCTTTACTATTTTATATTTTACAAATATTTTGTCAAACAATTTTTTATTTGTAATTGTTATTATTTTATATTTTGTCAATAAGTAGACAGAGAATATTCCAACCAAATACTCTTTAATAAAGCACAAGTAAAATTAACGCATTGTCTAACCCCCATTTAAAGTGCATATACGTGACATCGGTTATATTTCAAGTGTGATTTAATGTCTGAGGTTCAGCCTACTTGGTATGTAAAAACCTTTTAAAAAAATATTTACGTTTATTTTATTTTATTTGGGATGGACTTGGTTTGTGTATGGATAGGAGGGTTGAGATGTTGGAGGACTTGGTACAAAAATTTTAGCGTTGGGAATTGGACGCTCTTCATATTAATATAAACTTGTAAATGGGTTGTCCCCTCTATTACCGTCGCCCCTTTTTTCTTTCCTCATCGATGTTGATTAGTTTGGAAAGTTGTTTTTTCCATGTGGGGGGTTACTGGCTGTTCTGCAATATTGGGTGAAGGAATTTTATTCGTGCATGACGTCGTATTGTGCATGACCCTCCACCTTGAATGTTCTTTTTTTTTGCATTGGGTTGTATGATATGTGCTCCCTAGCCATTGTGATTAAATTAATAACCAATATATGCTTAAAAATAATCATGGTTAGGTTAAACAAACCTTATTAATTCATGGGTAGTTTGAGATTAATATATATATTAATTGTTTATAGTCAATTCATGTATTACACATTTACAAGTAAATATGGGTAGTTATAAGTGATTAATGAAGTAAACTTTTAATCTTTACCGTTAATGTAATACTAGCTAATTATACTTCAATTATTATTAAACTATATCAAGAATTAAAAATAGCACAAAATAGGTAAAATTGATTATTTTAATAATTAGTTAATTAAGGTTTGTAATATGGTGTAATTACAACCTTCAATTTATTTAGAGTTTGATGGTTATGATTGTTTATTAAATTTTGTTAATCAATAAAGTAAGTGTAAATAACATTATATTATAATTGGTTCATAAGATAAAGTTAGTATATTTTATAATGTCTAAAATAGATATTTTGTAATACTCTTGATAATAGGTCATTCATGATATAGTTATTATTAAACTTATTTTTTCAAGTTTAACTTTAAGCACATGTTTAATATAGTTGATCATGTTGATAATTAGTTAATTATGGTAGAAAAAATGGGTTAATAAAATACAATAGTATAATAAGCATCAAATAATGAATCTTAGTAGCATGCAGTAAAATAATTAAAATTTGAACCTTTAATAACTTAAGTAATTTAAATAATCTTAGGAGTGATTTCCTTTAAATTTTAATACAAGTTACATTAAATAATTAGATACGACGGTTTAACTGATCTTAGGATGATTAACTACAGTTAGTAAAAAGTTGATAAATTGTTCTTAATATATAATTGAGTTATTATTGACAGAAGACTTAATTGGAATTAAAGTGTGATATTAATTAATAATGTAAATAGTAGACTAAATTTTTAGGACTAATAATATTTTCTTAATTAAATAATTAATGCATCAAGGAAAATACACTAATATTAGTAATTAAATATATCATAGTAAGTCAATAATTATTTTATGTTGGCGAAAGGTGAATCTTGGTTTGAATAATTAATTAATTTAAAAGGGTAAGGTATTAACGTGTTATGATGTTAATAAATTATTTATGCTATGGGCAAAATTTTAGTTAAGTGGGTGGAAATAAATTATCGTGTTTTATGAAAATATTTGTAAATATTTGGTTATAGTTATGCGATGGTGGGTTATAATTTGAATTAATTGTTACTATTTTTTGGGTGGTTTAAACTTTAATATGATTGTAAATTTATGGCTTGATAAATAAATTATTAATTAACTTTTATCAATTTATTGTCTTTTGTTGGTGTGTGATATTATTCCATGTCACATTCATGACATTCATCTAGATCGTGTTGGATAGGATCTCATCTAGTTCTTTTTCCTTAGACTAGAGTTTATTTTTGCTACTCGTGCATCGGTTCAGTTGTGTTGTGATTTGAGGTCCATATAAATACTTAAAATGTTGTATATTCCTTTTTCATAGCCTTTGTCGGTTGGGTCTATATATAAATATCATGCGTTGAGCTCAATCGTGATCAAGGAATTAATTCAATCTGAAATGAGGCTGCACTTTTAAAATTATTTGAAAGATAAAATACCTACCTTTATGTCGAAAAAGATGATAAGGCACAATGATGTAGCACAATTCATTATGCACTTGTGATATAGAGACAGTTGGTCAATAATAAATATTGATAACTATAGGCCGTGGACCACGTAATATGTGTGCACAAACATGAAATTGTAGCTCGATGGGTCGGCCACCTCTCCTAGTATAATTAGAACTCGACATAAGCTCATAATTACTAAAAAACTTGATAAATATTGATATAAAATATATTGACTTATTTTATGTAATTATATAACTTAGTGATTTTATTACTAATGCGGTTTTGTGAACGTAGGTGAGTAACTTCAGACTTATGGTTAAGGGCGTGGTTGGTGGTTCCCTTGCCAATTCAGGTTAGAAGAATTAATGAATAAAATTGAACTTTTTTTTATATTAATTTAAATTATACTTGTGACAATGAGAAATGATTTGGAGGCCATGGGATTTGTTTTTGCATAATTACTTTAATTTATATTATTATTGCATGCCATATTTAATATAACATGATTTATTTTATGGTTAATAAATTTTTAGAGATATTTAAATTTTATATTTAATTATTTTAGTTGTATTATACCTCAAACATAATTATTTGCCATGTTATGATACATATACTTACATTTTATTTCATCTATATTCTTGTGTAACTCCCTGTCAGCTAAGGCGAGTCATTACATGGTAAGCCGAAATTGGTGTTGGTGTACAGGCCCACTAACTTATTGGTAGCTCTAAAATTGACTGGACTTGCTTTTCCAATGCACTTCTCAATTTAACTGCCATATATCATATATCAGTCATCCAGTATAACTACTATCTTCGTTTATCAACGGGGAATGGGTTTAACTATCTCATTCACTCCAAATATGTAAATGACATACATGCCATCATTTCTAACGCTTAAATCTCTATTTCTTTCTTTCAACCATAACGCTTGTTTAGATTTGAAAAATGAAATATCACTCTTCGTGATTATAAGTGGCTATGGTTTTCCAACCGTCCTAATTATAAAAGGAGACTGCTGAATTTTTTTAAAGAAAAATAGTCTCTTTTATAATTTAGGCGCATGTAGGATGCCCTATTTGTAAAAAAAATCCACATTTAGGAATTTGTTACGTATGTTTGGATATTATTATATTTTCATATGAGCATTTAAAAGTCTACATTCAAGTTTTTATCTTCTGACACTTTGAAGGGTTAGTTAGGGTCCTGATTTTGTTTGGTTTTCTATTTTAGTAATTCGTGAATTAGCATCCTAAAATTAATATTTTAATTGGAATCAAAATGTTACACAAGGACGTCTTGCATCTGGAAATGTCGCCTGAAAACAATAATCTGCCCATCACATGGAAAATCTCTACGAAGAGATAGACATGCATGTGCAGAAGAAAACATGGAACATGATCTACCTTAAATTGTTTTTATCTGGCAGAATTGGCAATGGTCCATCAACTTATGCATGAAAAATACGCATAGTATTGTAGGAAACATGCATGCATATGGCGGAGGAGCAAAACCAATACCAACTTTCTCAACCCATAATTCACGTTTTGTATGTTTTGTCAATAACTCAAATTAAGCATACCAGATGTGCATGCTTCACGGCTGGTCCACCGCTCACGCGCAAGTCAAGGTTCCATGCATATGATCAGCTAGTGCAACCAGCAAGAGCTTAAAGATCCATATTTGCAGCTAGTGGTCACATTTTTAATGAAAAAGGCTTTGGGTACCCCATGTTGTAAGTGAAGCTGGTAGGAAAGTTGTTATATATTAACTTCAACGACAAGTATGTCCAAAATAATGATGTAAATATGTGGAAAATATGCGCCAGCTTAATAACTTCTTCCATGATGTTGGATGTATAATATTTAAGTCATTATAATTAGCTCCTAGGCGTCAGCATATATGATCTCATCAGCTGATCGCTTCATCAGCATTTATAGTGGCGTTAGCTAGGATGAGTGTTAAGTTAAATCAATGATTCAATTTCAGACAGATCAGTAGAAGAAAAAGCCAAAAGAAAGTAGGCGTAATTAGTTCACACGGCTTCGGAAAAAGTACGCAAATAAAAAAAGAGAGACGAGGCAAAGCCGGCACTAGTTGGCGGTCAGCCCTGATAGATTTCCTGTCAATATTCATCCAACAAGTTAATGTATAATAATGTTAGGAAGCTGGGTATGTAATTTCCGAAGTCTTGCGTTGAGACTTATTCTGCATCATGCATGATATCATAAAATTGACCTGTTCTTTCTAAAGGAGGAAGACAATATACCTACAAATATAAAATAGAGATCATGAGCGGGAAAAGGACAATAAGATTAACATAAGCTGATTAAAGTTGAGGTGACTAGTGTGAGAAAAACAAGAGCTTGAGTGTCGAGCCGCGTTATAAATAATAACAATGCTGTAGGCAACATCAATTTCTTATTAATTTTCCATTGATGGTTACAATCAGAATGACCTAATTGTTGATTAAGCTAGATAGCTTCCGACTTGGCAATTCGAGCCCAATGACAAATATGCCATATAGAGTTTAATTTTGTCAAAGTTAAAAATTATTAATTAATTTTTATTTATTTAACTATTTATTAAAGTTTATAACCCTCCAAAAAGTAACAACTTTTAATTTATTTATTTATTAAAGGTTATACCCCTCTTAAAAGTAACAACTTTTTGACGAAAATTATGAGCCAAAAAATATTATCATTCACTTATATCTTTTCTCTCTCTCTATCTCTTTATATTATACAAGTGTGTGTGCGCGCGCGCACGCACATGTGGGCAGATTCACACGCGTGTGTGTGTAAAACCAGTGTTGCAGAAATCGGTCGATTCCGTGCGGAATCGGCCGATTTAAATCGGATCGGCGTCGCGCCGATCCGATTTCGGGGCCGAATCGGGCGGCCCCGAATCGGCCCGGAATCGGCCGAGTTCGGCCGATTCCGACCGATTTAAATCGGAATCGGAATCGGCCGATTTAAATCGGAATCGGTTTTTTTAGGAAATTACCAAAATACCCTAGGTATGATTTTTATTAAATTATTTAAGCATGGGTAAAATGGTAATTTGGATTTTAAAAACCTAAAATCAAACCCGCTCCCCGACACCGCCGTCGCTCGTCCGCCCGCCGCCGCCCGGTTTCCGCCTCCGCCGTGCGGCCCCGACTCTGCGCTCGCCGCCGACCGGGCTGCCGACCTCGCCGCCGACCTCGCAATGTCGCCGCCCACCCGTGGCCGGACCGAATCGGGCACGTACGAATCGCCGCCGACTCCGCCGCCGGCTCCGGGCCGCCGACGGTTCGTCCGGCCGGGTTGCCGACATCGACCGGGCTGCCGACATCCTCCGACATCGCCGCCGCGAGACTCGCCACCGACCGGGCCGCCTGTGGCGGCAGGGGGTAAAAATCGCACGGTGGCATTCTTGTAATTAAAAGTTGACTCGAGTCTAACTCGAGTCAAAAATAATAATTAATTCGAAATAATTTAAAAAAAATCTTAAAAAATATTTAAAAATATCAAAAACTATAATACACAGAATAATATCAAAATAACATCAATAATTAATTTTAATATATTTATATTATAAATTGTCAAATTATTATATATAACTGATTAAATTAATTTGGACCGATTCAACTGAACCGATTCCTGGCCGATTCAGACCGATTCCGATTCCGATTCACTGGAAAACCGATTCCGATTCCGATTCCGATTTATGCAACCATGCTGTAAAACATACCTTTGGCAGTCTGGTTTAACACGTTAAATTGGATAATTTCCATCTTATAATTTTACCTTGACCAGAAATTTATATTCTGTTGTGTATACGAGATAAGTAATTTTATATTACTTTATCTATTCTGATTAAATTAGTTTAATCTTCACTCTATATTGTAAGTGTCATTGGTGGTGCAACTGCAAAATCAATTCAACTTTTATGTTAGGCGGAGAAAATCAGAATTGTGAAAGCAGCACAATTTATCCATGATATTTAAGATCATGATAAGGCTAATAATATAAAGCCATTTAATCAGGCCTGGAAGGAAGTTCCACGGTGGCTACTTTATGCTACTGATTGGAATTTAATTAGGAATTTTATGCGTCAATCTTGGCATCAAATCAGGTGCTGACCTAATCAAATTAGCTTCCACCAGATTTCGGTTTACAGCAAAAAGAATTTTAGAGATGCCACATTATCTAGGAATATTTAATATTATTCAATTTTACAATTTGTTTAGGGTTCCTTTAGTTGGCATTAAAATAGTGTAAATAAAAAAATTCTTAAGAATGGGAAATGCAATGAAATGAAATGACATAGAAATTTTAAAGATTTTCTTTTACATTTTGATAGTATAAAAAGAAGATGAAAATAAAATATTTTTTCTCAAACGTGTCACCCAATCTTTTCTCAAAATTTTTATGTTTTTTATAAGAAAATATTTATTTATAAAATTTTTACACAGATTTATTTTGACTGAAAATAAAATTTTTTTAAACTAAATTTCAAGGCATCCAAATAAGAGACAATTCTTAACCTTCAAAATTTACAACTGAACAACCCTTCGTAACGATAAAAAAAGTCACAAATATTAAGAAAAGATTATATTCCATAGCCAAAGTTTTAAGCATCAAAGCAACTGAGGAGAAATCCTTTTTTTTAAAAAAAATTGTCCAGCGTGTATAGAGGGTCTATCTCATTATTTAATAAGATAAAATATGAATTTTTTAAAGTAAAATTTATCTCTAATATATACCTACGCATAGCATGGTATCATGCGCGATAAAATTTTCAAGTAAAGTCAGCTTTTCGTATTCCACGCGTCAAGTGACAGCTTGATGCTCCTAGCCAGTGTCAGACTATATAGTCCCCCTTCTTGGAAGCTGCCTTCTTATCTTGAGTTGAAGCTTAGATATATTAAATTATAGGCGGCATGGCTAAAACCCTGGTCTCCACAGGCTCTCCACTCGCTACTTTGCCGGCCAATTATGTCCGGCCGGCCGCAGAGCGGCCACGACTTGCCGATGTCGTCAAAGCACCGGTCCCAATCATCGATCTCCGATGTCCAAGCCGGGCCGAGATCATTCGCCGGGTTGGTCAAGCCTGCCTAGAGTTTGGTTGTTTCCAGGTTTGCTTTCTTACTGGGTTTAATTGTGTATACTACACGAAGAAAATATGGCACGGTACAAAAGCATGTTGAAAATTATTGATGCCATTTTTTCTTGTTGTGATATATATCATATCTTCGATCTATATGGAAAGAGTATAATTATAATTCAGTCATGAAAAAATTAAACGGTTCCCTGAACCTAACTGGGATACAGTGCAGATGAAGATCGAAGTAAACGTTAACTAAATAATGTCCTTTGAAATCTGAAGGTGATAAACCATGGAATGGATGAGGAAACCATAAAGAATATGATGAACATAAGCCGTGAGTTCTTCCACTTGCCGGTGGAGGAGAAGATGAAATATTACTCGGAAGATACTACGAAGAAGGTGAGATTGTCCACCAGTTCTAATGTGACGAAGGAGAGAGTTCACAACTGGAGAGACTACCTCCGACTCCATTGCCACCCTTTGGTGGAGTTTGTGCATGCTTGGCCCTCTTCTCCTTCTTCCTTCAAGTAAGTTCATTATGTAACGATAGATAAATGTACTTGCTAATATTTCAAGAGTAATATATTACTTTTGATGAGGATCAAACATATGCCCATGTATTGCTAAACAGTTATTTTTGGGGAGAATATATATGCATATAAAATCCTCATGGTCAACATAATGGCAGTCGGCAGCGCTTATGTAAGTAGTCTGATGTCATAGCTGTGTAAGCCACGAGCACTTACAAATGGAATCTCCACCATCAGCTTGAAGAATTCCTTTATCAGACTTTGAATTTGATCATTACTGTGAATAACATTTAAACGCGTTCAGGCAACCATATAAATTTAGTCAAAGGTGTGAGTTCGAATTTTGTCCTTTATTTGCAAAAAGAATATGTCCCAATCTATTTTCAGTGGACTGCTTGTCGTGCTAAGCCGACAAAATTTAGGACGGGTAGATAAACCATCTAAAATTTACATATTTATCTTTATAATGGTAAATGTTTGTATAGATCTAGTAGCTGAACCTCGATAACATGGAAGGAATCTAATTGCCTAAAACTTCTCTTTTTTTTTTCACCTTATGCAATTTTCAAGTCTTCATCTTAGGATATAAAAATCTTAGTTTTCAGCCAAAAAGCTTAAAAATTCAGGACTCGAATTTTACTCAGCACACTATTAGTGGAATTAGATTCGCAAGTTGATTTGGAATTATTTGTACTATTTTTTAATTTAATAAATAAAAAAATTATACAAAATTAATATATATTATTTTTTTGACACACTTGAATTTGATAAATATATGATTTATATTACTTTTAGTAAAATTTTAAAAAATAATACTTTTTAATAACTTTAATAATTTGATTTAGAAAGTCAATCATGAAATCAAGTAGTATAGAACTATTTATGGAGTTTGACTCGAGAAGAGATAAAGTGGATTCAAAGTGAAGGAGTTTTTAAAACTAAAAAAGAATTTTAAAACTACGCACAAATTAGACCAACAAATTACAAAATTAAATTAATTGAATAAGCATATATGCTAATAGCCTCTTGGCGTTAATTTGCAGGGAAGTTGTGAGTGGATATTGCTCGGAAGTTCGGCAACTTGGATTTACGCTGCTGGAGTTGATGTCGGAAAGCTTGGGACTAGACGCCGAGTACATGGCAAAAGCACAAGGTGAACAGGGCCAACACATGGCCATAAACTACTATCCAGCTTGTCCTGAGCCGGAGCTAACCTATGGATTGCCGGATCACACAGACCCCAACACCATCACCATTCTTCTTCAAGACCCGGAAGTGGCTGGCCTGCAAGTATATGTTGATGGCAAGTGGACAGCCGTGGAGCCAATTCCAAATGCGCTTGTTGTTAATACAGGTGACCAAATGCAGGTACATCAATGCTTCATCTTTAAACAAACTCTTAATTTTACGTAAAGATGAGCTCTTTAATTTTTCATCGGTTACAATATTTAGGCCATTTATAGTTTTCAAGTTGGGACTCGACTAATTTGTTACTATCGGGAAGACTAGCTCGATACGAGTCAACTAATCCCAGCAGATTACATAATTCAATTAATATATAGCAAATATATATACGACGACTAAAAATTTCTTAAAATTCAGGTGTAAATCCTGAGCCGATTATTCTATATATATATATATATATATATATATATATATATATATGTCAAATGGCACAAATAACTTTAAGTAATTGCAGGATATAACATTCTATTTGAATTCTCAAGACAAGTAATAAAAAAAGGAAGAACAACTTTGAAATTCATTGTATGAACCTGACACAAATTGCAAATTAATATGTTTAAGTTATCTCTTTAAAAGTGGTTAACCGAAGTTAAAGATCTATAGTTCATTCTTATTAATAAATCAAATTTCACCCTATTAGATGTGAGACTAACTTTAAGGATTTTATAATCTATCCACTTTAAAAGTGGATGATTTATAGTTCATTCTTATTAATAAATCAGATTTCACCCGATTGGATGTGAAACTAACTTTAAGGATTTTACAATCTATCCACTTTAGAAAATTTCTTCATTGAAACTCTTATATTCAACCTGTGGCTAATAGCCTAGCACACCATCCAATACAAAACAAGGTTGGCTTTTAAAATTATTTGTAATGACCTAACCCAAAGTATAAATTAATAAATAAAAGTCATTTATTTAAAAGTGGTTAAGTAAAGTTAAAGATTATAGTTTATTCCCAATAATAAACTATATCTTAACTTAGTAGATATTGAATATAAAACTAACTTAAGGGGCCTAAGTTGAGCAGATAAACTTTGGTTTGTTATGATAACGAACCAAGCTCAAAGTGCAAATTAATAAACTTAAGTCATCTTTTAAAAAGTGGTTAACTAAGTTAAAGATTTATAATCCATTCTCAATTATAAATATGATCTTACCCAATATATATTAGATGTAGGACTAAGTTGAGGAATCTCACAATCTACCCACTTTAGGCAATTTCGTCTTCAAAATTCGTACACGTGACCCATTGCTAGTGTAACACCCCAAATCTGGTCTGCTAATAATGGAACTGGAAATGTCACGGGGGACCAAACCGATTCTCAATTTAATTAATTTGGTCAACCCAAACTTAAGCAAAAGGGATTTACTCTAAGCGTAATAAGATGAAAAAAAATACCAAGATGAATGTATGAAATATACAGCCTAGCAGGACACTACATGGATGATAAGATGACAAAAAAAATCACACACAAATCAATTAAATATTATAAAAATCTTGTAAATAAACAAACAAGAGTTTTCCCTAAAAATACAATAAGAAAACTACCATGTCCATCATTATTTCACTATATATATATATATATATATATATATATATATATATATATAAAAGAAATAACAAGATATATCACCACATCACATTCTGTTAATATCATAACATTCCAAAAACATGATCCCTGACTAGGTCTTAACTCATCTACTATTCACATTCACATGGCTGAAAGTTTACTAACTTCAAGTTTACCAACTTCATTCACAAAACAAGTTATCCATGCATTAAACATCATCAAAAATATTTGTCAAAAGTTTTACACATTCACCGGCATCACAATAAAGCGTCCTATCGTCAGGCATGTGCGTGTGCAAGGATGTCACTACTCATTCGTAAAGTCGGCATATCCTGTTGTGTCTGAGGCTCACCTATATATATAATAAAAAGCTATTTGTCACTGGTCAAGAAAATAACTAATATCAAGCTGTCAATTAGAGCTAACTCTCATGAAAATATAACATGTATATACTTTACTAGAACTCTCATAAGGGTAACTACTGAAGCTATAGTATGGTTGACATCCCGAACTGACTGGTTTAATGCATCTTTTGACATTTTCTCATTTTTCTCTGGGCCCTCGGGACTACCAGTGTATCCTAGACGCTTTCCGATCCTCCATATTTTTCATGGCCCCAAGCACGAAGGTTGAGTACTCTCAGTTAGTCGCCTTTAGTACCCTTTAAACCACATGTTCGGACATGCACTGTCCTAAACAGTACTCGTAAACCCCACATTTTTTCGGGTGTGAGGAACTCAAAACACATGTTGTTAGGATCCTTCAGGAATGGAACATCCCTTTCACTAATCCAGAGCCTGCTGTGACTGGCACGTACACCCACTCATGATATGTGCGAGTCGGTTTCCCCATCTTTAGTCTTACTAAAAATTTGATAAAATCATATATAGGCTGGAGAAGGGATTTAATATTTTAGGCCCGAAGGCAACCTGCGGTGGATCTTGTTTTCGAAATCATACTTGAGAGATCTCATCCTTGAGGGTTATTAATCTTGAAAACTAGTTTGCTAAAATGGTCCATGTTAAGTGGGGTCCGATAAATCAACCACTTAACATGTCCTGCAACATACAATCCAAAGCAACAATAGAAGAGGTTGACAATCAAGAGAACGAGTCCTAAACGGACTAGGTAGAAGCTCTAAACGGGGTATGGCGCCTATGCGGCGAACTCCTACACCAAACCTACACAAACAAGACTAAATTTTAAAGCCCATATATACCCATATGATGCATGAATGACATGATGGATAAATTAAAGAACACTAGGACAATCATGTCTATCCTGATCAATCGAAACAAATCCTAATAATCATGTCATATGAATCTATATTCCTGGGTGATCATATCATCAACATCACAAATTTGTTAATATGTAATGAAACATATCAATTAACTAAATAAAGATCATAATTTTGATAATTAAACTAATACTCAATTATGACAAATATTTTTCATAATTACAACAACATAAACATTCACAATAAATAGTAATAAATCTCAAGATCCTAAAATTAGTACACAAATCAAAGTTATGAATATAACCACAATGATGAACATGCTAATGATGATCAATCATATAAAATGAATAAAAATTTAAATTGTATACCTAAGTCGGCGATTACGCTCCAATGGTGGCAACAACCACGGTTGCCGGTGCTGTGAGGAGGGAGACAGTGGCTGTGGTTGTTGTCCCACGAGCGAAATCGGCACGGGGGAGGATGGCTCGAGGTGGATGCTCCCCACTGGCCTGCAGCGACGACTAGTCGCCGATGGCGGCCGTGGGTTGTGGCCGGCTAAGGTGAGGGAGGCTAAGTGGTGGCGTCGGCTAGGGAGAGGGGAGAAGGGCTAAGGGAGGTTGAGGTGGGCTAGGGGGTGTATGGTGTGGCCGGCAGCGGCGCTAGCGTTGGCGATAGTGCATGCAAGCGGTGACCTCGACTCACTCGTGGTCACCATGCATGTCGTCACACATGTCGGGGAAGGGTCAGGAAGGATGAGGGAAGGGCTAGGGAGGGTCGCCGGAGCTCATCATTGAGTTGGTGGCTGGTGGCAACACATGCAAGGTGGCAGCGTGTGGTTGTGAGAGGAAACGAGGAGAAGGGGAGGGAGAGGAGGGAAGAAAGAAGACGAAGGAGAGGGCGGCGACAACGAGGAGATGGCTAGCAAGGGCTGGCAACAAAAAGGGGTCAGTGGCATTTGGAGGAGGAGACTGGGGAAGAAGAAGAAAAGAGTCGGGGGCAATCTTGTAAATAAAATTTGACTCTCTCTCAACTCGAGTCAATAATAATAAATAAATTCTAAAAATATATAAAATAAATATGGTAAAATACTAAAAAATAAAATATGCTCAATAAAATAAAAAAACATGTTCTAAACCTACCAAGCCACCCAAAATTCTATTAGACACATCCTAAGAGAGTAAACAACCTAATTATAATTTCTACGGTCTAATGCATGAAATAAATAAAATAATAATAAAAATATGACATAATGTTGTATATTCTAATAACTCATTTTCCTGATGTATTATTGACATTATCATTATATACTTTGATACATTTGACCCTCATGGCACATAACACGCAGCCGGTCTCAGCTCGGTGCAGGTGTTCTGAAACTGACTCAACTCTAACCGATTGTTAAACCGAACAGTTCATGAGTATAAAACCCTAACTCGAGTCACAGGTTTTACAACTAGCCCTAGTCCACGTCTTTCTTTGGTTCGTGACTAATAACATATCCAACCTCTTTAGTCTAGCACACCATCTAACATGGAACCAAGTTAACTCTAATGCCATGTGTAACGACCCGACTTTAAGTACAGACTAATGGACTATGTCAGCTCTTCAAAAGTAGTTAAGAATATTGACAAAAATTAAAGTGAAGTACACATCATTTAACTTATATGAACAATACTTCTAATTTAAACTTTTAAACTTTTTTAGTGGATCTATATGACCCTTAATGTAACACCCCAAATCCGGTTTATGCTCGTGAACCAAACTGGCATGTTACACGACTCGTCATGCATGGATAAATGCATAGAATCCTAACATGATACTACATGGATGACATGCAAAGTAATTCACACAATAATACGATTACGATCAAAATCAATGAAAATTCTAAAATAAAACGGACAGAGTCTCCCCTCAAAGTGTAATTAGGGGCCACCATGTCAAAATCAACATATGCAAATATATATTTATATATCAACAATTTCAATCACACATAATCTAATATGTTGTATACTCATTCTGGAACTTGGGTTTCAACCCACCACACTTTTGTTGCGCAATCTATTCACATTTTCTTTTCCTGTCATTATGTCTTAGTGTTTCATCTCATCATATCCTCATATTTTAGCATTTAATCACATCACATCAATATAATATCATAACAAAATATTAACCACTCTATCGACTGACATGTGTGCAAGCGATATCAGTGCTCCTCTGTCCAGGCTGACACATCCAACTCGTAATTGTCACCTACATACAATATAAAAACACGTTAGTAACAAGTGTTACTGGTCCAAAAAATAACTAATATCAAACTAGCTATGAGAGCAAACTCTCATATGAAAGAAAACGTCGTATACTCCTCGTGAACACTTTGAAGGGCACCTACTGAGGAGCCACTGGGTTGCAGACCCGATAGCATCTTGAACTGACTGATCTGCTATTGCTGATGCCTCTCTCGGCATTTTCTTCATTTTCTGGTCTTGAATTCTAAGCCCTCTCCTTACCTCCATATTTCTCTTGGCCTTGAGTTCGAAGGCCTCTTAGGCAGCCTTTAGTACCCTTTAAACCACAAGTCCGGACATGCGCTATACTAAACAGTACCCGTAAATCTCCACGTTCTCTGGGTGTGAGGAACTCAAACACGGAGTTGTCAGGATCCCTCAGGAATGGAACAATCCGCTCACTAATCCAGAGCTTGCTTTGACTGTCACGGCATCCGCTCATGGTACGTGCAGTCGGTTTCTCCATCTCTCATCTCACTGAAAACTCGATAAAATTATATATATAGGCCTGGGAAGGGATTTAAATAATAGGCCTGAAGGCAACTTGTGGTGGATCTTGTTTTCGAAATCATCCTCGAGGGATCTCATCTTCGAGGGGTTATTAATCTGGAAAACTGTTCGGTTAAATGACCCGAGTTAAGTGGGATCCGATAAAATGCCACTTAACCTGTCCTGCAAATAATAAAATAAACATACAATAAAAGAGAGCGTAAAACAAAGACGAGTCCTAAACGGACATGGTAGAAGCTCGAAGCGTGTCATCGTGCTTAGGCAGTGAGCTCCTACTTTGTACCTACACATCAAATCTAGAAGCTAACGCCCACTAACTGAATAATGCATCAACTCGACATGACCAATACACACTCACAATATAGCCAACATCAATTAACAATCAAATAATTATAAGTATGAAAGTAATTCTAACACATCCTATTCATACCAATTTTACTGCATTTTTACATCATACTCGATTAGCATGCTCATATTTACTTTATCTCATTAGATCACTTATCCTCCATGCACTATTAATCACATCATGTAACTTATCACTTCATCCATAATTAGTCATTATCATGACAATCAATCGGTCCTAACATGTTATGCTAGCAATCATCAATTTTAAATAATTAACTCGGAGGTAATTATACCTCACGTCATCAACAATCAGCGACGGCTAGGATTTTGTTGTGCATCTCGGAGCTCGAATTCGGCGCTTGTCGGCGTCCAAAGTTCAATTGGGATCGACTGGATGAGCTCTGCGGAAGATCTACCGAATTCCAGCAAATCCGATTTTCCAGTTTTTCAGCAGTTTCAATAGTTTTTCGACAGCTTTCCGGCAGCAGTCGCCGGCAGCGTCTACTGGCTGGATAGGGGTCATATTGGGTACCATTGAAATTGGCTCGGCGAGCCCGACGTGTCTACGCCCGTAACGTGGTCGGCGGAGGTGGTGGCTAGCTGGAAAATAGCTGAAACAGAACGGTGATGAAGGTGGGTGACTAGATCCGGCTGGCTTGGGTGGCGATGGGCTGCGCTCTGGTCGGGGAGGGTCGTGGGTTAGTTGAAGGTGTTGGGTGCGGCGCTAGGTGTGGCGATCTGGCGTCATGGATGCCGAACGACGACCGGGGCGCTTGGGGTGGCACGGCACCGCTGCGACGGAGCATGGCGGTGACGATCGGCAACAGGCTAGATTGTGTCGGCGGCGGTGGCGATGATAAACAAACGGTGGCGACGCGGCTAGGGTTTGGATGGGGAAGAAGAAAGAAAAGGTCAGGGGAGGAAAAAATTACTGGGTGGCAATATCGTAAATAAGATTTGACTCGACTCCGTCTCGAGTCAAAAATAATAACTAAGTCGTCGTAAATCCTAAAAAATCCAAAAAATCGGAAAAAATCCCATGAAATAAAATAATTACCACAACATCATAATGACATGCTCTATAACTATTAACCCACCCAAACTGCTCCATAATACGTCCTGACGCGGTAAACGACCTAAAACTAATTCTACGATCCACTATATATATCAAAATAAAAAAATAATTGGCATACTCTCATATATTCTGATAAATTATTTTGTTCTACTGTGTTCATGACGTTATCATCATATACTTGGGTACGCATGACCCTCATAGCTCATACACGTGATCAACGTCGGCTCAGTACACGTGTCTTGAAACATACTCAACTTGAAAATAACGGTCGAACCGACCAATTCTAAATATAAATACTCTGACTCGAATCTTGGGTTTTACAATCTTCCCTCATAAAAATTTCGTCCTCGAAATTTCAACACAAGGAGGTTCTACTGAAACTGAACCTAGAAGTTGGATACACATCAGTTGTATCCTCAACTCTTCAATAGTCATGTACATGCTCACTGATTGTTAGTTGTGCTGACATGGCGGGTTCTAATTGTGATGCTGTCAATATCAAGCATTTTGGCTCTAATCCATATGTAGCTGTTCTGACATTATCATCATCATTTTCTTCTATTCTGATCCCTACTGCTAAATCAGCGAAAATACTAAATCACCCCTAAGGGCCTACTGGGTTGGTCAAGCAGATACTCTAGAGTATCACAAGATTCTGATCTGAGCTATATCTAGAAATACTACGTGGAGGGTAACGTCTACCTGCCAACATCTAGGCATAACTTTCTGATCCTCATCTACGTGAAAAGTCACCTACATGTACTCTTAGAAAACTCTATCCTAGGCCCTAGCCATCCTAAAGTGTGCTATGAGTCTCTTGCTGGGTACGAGTGTATAGGCTAATGAGTTGCATGGCTCACTGTCGCCAATCTAGATCCAACTCTCAGGTGTCCCTGTATAAGGAATTGGATTACTCATTGGGTCCTAGTTGACTCGGTCCTAAGTCAAGTATCCACTCTATTCTATAAGAGAACAAGGATAACTACTATAACTCTACTATATACTATGGCTCTGGTGGCTATCTATACAACCACTAACTACTACTCGAAGGAGCTCTCTGTGATGGAATGGAGACGAGAACACCTATACATGCACAGTGTGTCTCAAGGAGTATGATAGCATACTCTGCATGGGACTATAGAGTCTGCATCTGGTCTGTGGCATGTGCTCTGTGCTTTGGTCAATGTATACTCATCTCAATCTTCTGGATAAACTGATGGTAGAAATGATACATACAAAGGGGTGAGTGGAAATCCTCAACTGAAAACTCTACTCTGTCTGACATATCTGGGTTATAGGAAGGGAACTGAATCTAGTAAAAATCTAGTCACACTGCTCAAGAATTCTTCCTAGGTGATATCTCATCCTCACATGTGGTATCTGATGTCAGGTAAACGAGGGAATCCACTAGTCTAAGAAAAACCTGCTACATAGGTATGTCACTCTGATCTATGGTAAGGTCAAAGTATCATGCAAGTGGCAGGGGAGATGAAATCCCTATGTCGCGTACTGGGTGGCCAAAATATTGGTAGGTAAGTCTCTAAGATCACCACGATTCACTATGCCACAGGTGATCAGTCTGTGGAATAGTCAATCAATGATGAATCTCAGAAACGACTCCTAAGTGGTTCTAGTTCAATCAGCTAACAGTAGGCACGTGTTTCTAGATATCGTACTAGTCATGCACTTCTAAACGGGTAGGGTTCAAACGACCCAAAGAACCACTGTCTCCCCTCAAGTCTATGGGGACTCATAATGAGGTTTGACATGTGTCTCGTCCGCTCTTCAGTGGTGTGTGACCTATTGTCCAGTACCGATTTGTCAGTACTAATCTTGACTCACATGACTACTACCGCTATGGTAGACTCTCAAGCAAGGCTATCCACCAAGATGAGCATACACTAGTATCACTCTCTGGTCAGCATGGTTTGTTCTGTTTAAAGTCCATGTCTACATTGCTCTCAAGCTAGGGTGAAATCCTCATTGGAAGATCGGTCTGCAAACATCTACCTGCACTGTAAACCCTAATTAGTACCATGAAGGTACCTCTATACTCAGGGTAAGGCTCAACCCTATGGTTCAAAGTGAGAACCTAATTGTGCTGGCAAAACACAAGGGAATCACTATCCTTCTAAAGGACACTTCCTCACTAACCCTCTATCTATGCCCAATACTTTAATATAAGTCTAACTCCTATCGCCTGCTGGCCCATTGCTAAATAGGTTAAACTGCGTGTGTGACCATCTACTAACCATCTGATCTGTGTACGTTAGTTATGGTCCATGGATGTACTATCATTTTGTCTGAATAATTTGATCATTATGACTATCCCATCTGGAGGTCATACTATCATGTTCCTTGACTCTGTCCATACGCATCCCTATGAGACTGTCACTAACAGTATCTGATGGTGTTATCTTGCAACATACATCTAACCCAAGGGTGTCAGGTCAAGACAATGGTTGCAAGAGAGCTTATGAAGTCGGATTCTATGCCATATCATCAAAATAACCTCAGTTTTCCTAACTCTTCTCTGTCCTGCTGACGCCACTGTAGCTATATCTTGTTCCTCAAATTCTGGCCTCACTAAGATCTGACTGATCTACTCACTCAGTGGTTGAGCAATACACGGACGACGATAGTGTGTACTCGGTCGGTGGTAGTGCATCTCGGACGGTGGTTGGGCTACTCGGTCGGTGGTTGTGCAACTCGGTCACGCGGTCATGCACTCAGTTGGTGGTTGTGTAATCGGTCAGGTTGTGCACTCGGTCAGTGGTTGTGCACTTGGTTGGCAATTGTGCAACTTGGTCGGTAGTTGTGCATACGGTCGGCAGTTGTGCAACTCTATCGACAACAATGCTATTTAGATGTTAAAAATCTAATCCTGATAGTATACATCGTAAATCCAACTACTGTCGCTGACATATCTTGGCTGCTAACATTTCGGCTCAGGTTGTCCAACCATGCGTGTCTGATCTAAAGAGATCCAAATCGTGGTGGTGACACCTACAATGGTGGACCTATGCTAAACCCATACTGATCTCCTAAAATTTGGAGTGGCTGCTTCTATCAGTGCTGACTAGCCTACAAACGATAGCCACTGATTTAGTGCTTTATCTCTGGTGGAATCCTGTCAAATTTTTGATCTCATAGGCAACACTGGTCTTGATCTTTTCCTCATCATATCGAGATCTATGTCTGGCAAAGAGAAGCCAAAACTGCTGCCCGTAGGTCATGAACTAGTGGAAGGGGGGGGAGGGGGATGCGGTGAAGTGCCCATTGGACTGTCGATCGACCTCGCTACTCATCCTCATTCATCACTATTTTCTGGAAGTGATCCATCTCAAGTTATTTGCCCAACTCTTATCTATGCCCCATGTACTTCAAGGGCTCCATTGGCATAATCACAGCCTTCATCCTTAGGGATTTTTCTAAGGCACTCGGTGGTTCATCTCTTGTGCCAACTAACTTGCCAGGATTTCTATACTTCAAGCTCCTTCCTACTATGTGCACCACACCCCATGGAAGCAGGACTAATGTGGTGACATGCAAAACACGAACACCTGGTCAACATCCAATTCATCCTCAGTTGACCGAAAATGTGGTCACCCTAACTCATCCAAATCACTTTGTAATGGACAAAATCGGTGGATCTCTAAGGCCATCATGACAAGCCTGTTAGATTCCTGCTGACATCTAGATCTGGTATAAGATGTGATCTTATACTCCATTCCACCTCTACTAACACTACAACATGCCCTCCTTACATCTAACTGACCAACAGTTTGATATCATGATAAAATTCCATAGAAATGACCGGTCAGCTCAACTAAGGTCAGTTCCACATATTTCTGATCCAGTCCTGAATACACTATTATCCAAATAGTTATGAAGAAAAATCTGCATGTAAATAAAATAGACAGAAACATACCTGCCAGATAGACTTGGAGTAGTCTTTGCACATACATTACCTATAATAGTATCTTCTATCTTAATCGACCGAGAGTGGCTCTGATACCAATTCTATAACACCCCAAATCTGGCTCATGCTTGTGAACCAAACCGGCATGTTAGTTGCCCCGGTTAGGTCGGCTAACCCAAACCCAACTCGTGCGGACTAATCTCGGCGTCTTAAGATGAAGATACGACTCTTCATGCATGGATAAATGCACAGAATCCTAACATAATACTAGATGGATGACATGCAAAGTAATTCACACAATAATACGATTACAATCAAAATCAATAAAAATTCTAAAATAAAACGGACATAGTCTCCCCTCAAAGTGCAATTAGGGGCCACCCTATCAAAATCAACATATGCAAATATATATTTATATATCAACAATTTCAATCACACATAATCTAATATGATGTATACTCATTTTGGAACTTGGGTTTCAACCCACCACACTTCTGTTGCGCAATCTATTCACATTTCCTTTTCCTATCATCATGTCTTAGTGTTTCGTCTTATCATATCCTCATATTTTAGCATTTAATCACATCACATCAATATAATAACATCATAACAAAATATTAACCACTCTATCGACTGGCATGTGTGCAAGCGACATCAATGCTCCTCTATCGACTGACATGTCTTAGTAACAAGTGTTACTGGTCCAGAAAATAACTAATATTAAACTGGCTATGAGAGCAAACTCTCATATGAAAGAAAATATCATATACTCCTCGTGAACACTCTGAAGGGCACCTACTGAGGAGCCACTGGGCTGCAGACCCGGTAGCATCCCGAACTAACTGATCTGTTGCTGCTGATGCCTTTCTCGGCATTTTCTTATTTCATTTTTCTCTAGTCCTTCTGGACTACATGCATATCCTAAGTTATTCAATACCTAAAGTTAGTCTCACATTTAATACTTACTACTAGAGTAAAATTCATTTTATTAATAAGAATATACTATATATCTTTAACTTAATTAACTATTTGTACAAGAGATGCCTAAACCTATTCGTTTGTACTAAATGGGTTGAGTTCTCGAAATTTTCTAAGGTGGGTTAGATTGTAATATATAAGACCCTTAAAGTTAATCTCACATCCAATACCTATTCAAAACAAATTAGTTTATTTTTGTATAATAGACCATAGATGTTCAACTTCAATCAATCACTTTTGAATAGATGACTTAGGCTCATTAATTTTAACTTTGGGCCAGGGTTATTAAAGATAGTATTAAAACTAACTGAGTTCCTAAGGTCAGTGGATTTTAAGACTCATAAAATTAGTCTCATATATAATACTTACTAATGCAAGATCTAGTTTATTACTAAAAATAAATTATAGATATTTAAATTTGATTAACCATTTTTGAAGAGATGACTTAGACCCATTAATTTGTGCTTTGGGCTGGGTTGTTACTGGGTCTAATACATTAAGACCCATATAACATGCTTTAAATGTTTGAAAAAAATTTATATTTAAAAATATTTTGAAATCAATTTTTATTACAATTATTTTAAAAAATAAGAAGAACTAATTAAAATATTAGATTAATTTGGAAAATAATAAATATTCTAATTACTTGTTTTTATGTTTATCAATATGAAGTTTAGATAGTGGAACCCATTAAATCTACTCTAAATGGGAATTATAACTCATATAGGTTACAGTAGCTCTAGGCTCAATATTAATCCATTGTATGACTTCTATTTTCCCTTGAAGATCTTTAGAATTACCACAGCTTAGCTTTCAATTTGCCTCTAACCATCAAATAAAATGTGAATAACTCATCTTCCTCTTTGAAACAAGGGGTGCTTCCGGCTCTATCCGTGCTTTAAATGATTTTGTCTTCTCCATATTACCATATCTCTAGATTCAATAATTTGATTTGAAGAACTACTGAACTCAGTTCGCAAACAATTGAGCTAAGCGAACAAGTCTCAGGTTAATTTTAAATATTGGCTTGTAGCCATACAAAAAGTTACTTGAAAATACACCAATTAAATTTTGTTTAGTTCTAATATAATCAATTGGTTATTGAAAATTTTACGTAAATTTTAACTTTAAGAATCTATTTGAAAAATCAAATAAAATTAGTGTCATATCCGATACATATTAGAAAAAAGATTCCTTGTATTGGTAAGGATATAACAATAGATCTCCAATTTGGGCTGACTATTTTAAAAAGATGGCTTAGTCCATCATTTTTCCCACATATGATATCAAAATTAACCTCGGGACATATAGGATGTTGGACCAGATGCACATAGGTTAGGCCTATGGGCCGAGGAATGGAATTTCAATGATGATATTTTTTAAAAAATAGGTAGATTGCATGATCCCATAAAATTAGTCTCATAATTAATACCTACTAAATTAATATACACTTTATTATTAATGGGCGGTATAACTGTAGATCTTCAATTTGGGTTTGCCATTTGAAGTAAATGTTGGGAGCCAAAACCCACTTGGTTAAGGGCTAGGGAGTCATTGTAGCAAGAGCTATAGCATGTTTCTGTAGCACTTGCTACAGCAATTCCCTAAACATTGTTCAGATATTCTTATCACCTTCTTATTGTGGGTTTTGACAAGAAAAAACAATAAATACAAAAGAGAAATGACACATCAATATAAAGTTGAAACTTTGACAATTGAAAGGAAAACCACGACCTAAAATATAAGTGCGACTATTTTCTCATGCATGAATGACAAAACCTACATCTCAATACATGAATCAACATCATTTCCCCAAATGTATGGATCAACATATCTGATCCAATTGCACCTTACTACTAACCTCTCTAACACTGAGCTCAACCTCATTCCAACCAAGACAACTCCTTTTGGGGTAAGCCTCACACACTAATTTGGGGAGAGGAGAGCCCTACTTACTTGCTCAATGAAACACTAACTATGTTGCATACAATGATACTCTTGCTGCATACTTAACACACTTATACAACTGGATATTTAAAGACTGGATATAAAACACAATATTTGAGATAGGACCAACTTTTTAGATACGAAGAGAGCCAACACCAAATGCTCCTCTTTGAGGATTGAAACTCTCACCAATGAGCTTTATATTTCTTCGTCTCCCACAATTCTTCTCAAATTTTACATTACGACATCCTATGTAATTGTATGTTTTCTCATATTCATTATTGAGGACTCCAACAATTCCCCCTAAATCATTTAGAACACTTTTCGGTTGGTTTTAGCTATGATACCAACTTATTGAACTTGACTATGAGGACATGAGGGCAATATACTTCTTTTGTATGTGGTTGAGCATGGCGCTGTACCAACTATGAATGGGTGATATAAAGAAAAAGGCTAATAATGTTTCTGAGGGCTAAAATTAATAATCCTAGTAATTTTCTGATAGTTATGGGAGGTTTCTCTATTGTGTGTAGTAGAAATAATTGATTCAAATTATTAGGATTATTGATAAGCTCCCTCAGAAACATCATTAGCCAAAGAAAAGCCTTGATAATAACAAAGTATAAACATGGGGACAATATGATTTTTTAATACGAGGAATAGTTAAATAAAATTATGTTAAATACAAGGAAACATACTAGTGCATTCACTCGGGAGCTCAACCTATGAGTTTTAATTCAACATGTAAACTTAATGATCTATATATAGAGTTTGAGGTTAATCTAATACATTTTACGTAACCTCATAAAAAATAGTTTAATCTTTCAAACTTCTAAGATAGGTAATATCAATGTACTTTTTGAACCAAAAACATAATAATGAAATTAGGTTTATTTTCCAACATCATCCTTAAATCTAATTTATTAATAAAATTAAGCTTACTTGTCAACATCCTCCTTTAAGCATAATTTGTTTAATTCACTTATTCACCTCCTCAATTTTATTTGTATGTCCTTTATTTTCCTTGCCCTCTTTTCTTGTCTCACTAGTTATAAATGATCCTCCTATCTTGGCCTTGTCATCGTCCTTGCTTAGTTTACTTTCTTCACCCCTTTAGAATTCTTTCTTCGACATAGATGCCCTCGCTTCCATCGCCCAAAACAATCATCTACTTCATGGATAGATGGCAATGAGAGTATTTTTGGATGTCTCTCTTCCATCTTCTTGCATTCTTCAAGATACTTTCATCTATCTTTGATAGATGCTGAAAAGAGCTTTCTTGTCCCTCTTCGGTCTAAACTCACAATGTCTCCCTCTCTGAGGTCCATCAATATTGCCCCACCTTTAGCTTCTTTGAGCTTTCTTCTACAATGTCATATCCCTCAATGGATTGAAAGAGAGTTTTATTTATTCTTTTCAAATGGTCGCAAAATCTCTTCAGTGGAGCTTCATCTTCTAACTCAATGTAACTATATTCGGAGTTACAACTAATCAAAATTCTGAAGCTCAACTTCAACCACATGTCTTTTCTAGATTGGAACCTAGCTCTCAATATCACTCGTAATGTTTGGAGGCAAATTTTCTTCACCTTTCCCACCCCTCTACCGAAATTATGAGGATAAAATTGATAAAATTATATTAAGTACAATGAAACCTACTAGCAAATTCACTTGGAAGCTCAACCTGCGAGTCTCAATTCAACATGTAAACGTAATGACCTATATAAAGAGTTTGAGACACATCTAATACATTTCACAGAACCTCGTCAACAATTATGTAACCCATAGTTTCAAAACTCGAAACTTGGATTCGACTCGGCATATCATGAAGTGGAGTAGATTTACAATCGACCCCAAGCTGACTCAGAATTATTTATATTAAAATTTTAATTATGTGAATAAAAAGTTATATGAAATTAGTATATAATACTCTTTTGACACTTAAAATTGATAAATACATGATTTATATGGCATAAAAATATTTATTTAACTAATCTAAAAGAAAAGTAATATGTTTTGATAATTTTTATGGCATGACTCGAGAGTTAGACATGCGCTGCATAACAGTACCCGTGAATCTCCATGCTTCTCTGGGTATGAGGAAACTCAAAGCGCGGAGTTGCCAGAATTCGTCGAGAATGGAACTACCTTCTCACTAATCCAGAACCCACTGTGACACCTTCTCATAGTATGTGCAAGTCTGTTTCGACCTTCTCTTCTCACTGAAATCTCAATAAATTTATATTTAAGCCTGATAAGGGATTTAATATTATAGGCCAAAGTGCAACTTAAGGTAGATATTATTTTCGAAATCAGACTCGAGGGATCTCATCCTTCGAGGGTTATTACTCCGATCAAACTATTCAACTAAATAGCCCGAGTTAGGTGGGATCCGATAAAATACCACTTAACCTATCCTGTATATAATAAATCAAATCACACATAATATAGAAACGATAAATAAGGGATGAGTCATAAATGGACCTGGTGAAAGCTCTAAGTAAGGCCATAGGCGGCAAACTCCTACTCCGTACCTACACAATCATAACTACACTGCTAATGCTCATACTAATTGTACGATGAATGTATGAAATTGAATGCACGTGAATCATTACATGATCATGAATACAATAAATACTAACATCACTATAAAACAATCAACAAATGAATTAAATTAATAAATTAACAATTTGAAATCTTCTTATCGTTATTTTTAACTAAGTGACTACATCACAATTTCTAAACTTATCGTCATCTCATGTCAATCCTCATATCTGAATTAACTTTCTAATCAACATAGACAATTAACTTACTACAATTATAAAATTAATACCTACTTTCACAATTCCAAATATCATCTATAACATATTTAATTTCATAATCAAATAATTCTAACTATCATTAACCCTATCAATTCTTAATTACATAAAGAAATTCATTAATTAACAGATAATTATCAAAAAATTTCAAAATTAACATATTAAGAAAAATATGAAAAATTCATTAAATTATGAATGATATGCATCATGATCAAAATAAATTAAAAAAATAAAATTTGAGAAATGATAAGCATCCCATAGTGATTCGGCGTAAAATGGGCGACGACAGCAGCAGTCGCGGTTGTTGACGGTTGCCAAGGGGTGGTAGCTGTGGCTGGGAATTAGTCAACAAGGGAAAGGAGGCTAGGGCTAGGGTAGGAGGGTAGGAGGAGGTGGCCTAGCCGACTGGCCGGAGTATGGCCAATGGCCCTGCTGTCGGCAGCAACCAGGTGACAGCAGGGAGGAAGGGGTCGAACAGGGTGGAGAAAGGGAAGAGGAAGAGGGGAAGATCGTGGTCGGGGAAGGGTGGCCGAGGGTGGAGAAGGAGACGGCGAGGTCAGTGTCGCTTCTCATAATAGGGCAAGGGTGGAGACAAACAGGGGTAGGGGAAGTGGAAGAAGGGGAGAAGGAAGGGGACTGAGGTGACAGCGGCATGGCCGGTCGGCCTCGGTGCTATTGGCAGAGAGGTCACTGGCGGTAGTGGCATTGGAAAAGGGTAGGTTGTGGGTTATGGTCAATCATCGGGGAGAAAGGGGAGGGTGAAGTGTCAGGGTAAAATTAGGGCGAGGGTAATTTCTTAATAAAAATTTGACTCAGTCCCTACTTGAGTCAATAATACAAAATAAATCCAAAAAAATATAAAAATATAAAATAATAAAATATCATTGAAAACAATAATCGTGTCTAACTTGAATGACAAGTTCTAAACCTACTAACCTACCCAAAAATTATAAATAATGTGTCCTAATGCGATAAACAAATTAAATCTAATTCTACAGTCCACTAAAAATTTAAAAAAACTAGGCATACTCTCATATACTCTGATAACTCATTTTGTTGTTGCCTTATTAATGTTATTATCATATACTTGGGTACATGTGACATTCATGACTCATAACACACGGTTGAACTCGGCTCAACACACGTGTTTGGAAAGCTGACTCAACTAAAAATAATAGTCGAACCGACCTGTTCTGATTATAAAATCATGACTCGAGTCATGGGTTTTACACAACTCATGAGTATTTGGTATTCGACTAGATTTGACTCGACTCAAAACTCGACATTTAAATGATCAAGCTCGAGCTCAACTCGAACTCAAATTCTACGAGTCGAGTTTGAGTAAGGAAGTGTTCTACTTGACTTGACTTGATTATAACTTGAACTCAACTTGACCTCGACTCATAGCTTAGTTTAAACTCAACTCAATGATACAATATATATATATATATACATATATATATATATATATATATCATCAAATTTAATACACTACTTTTGTATCAATTGTGAAAATTTTTTTGTTTTCCATAAATGATTCTACTCCACATGTAATGGCTTAATTGAAGAGTTAGTCTCAAGCTCCTAATAATTTAGCTTAAAGTGTATTCTAGCTTGAGACGAGCTCGAATAATAGAGTTGTTTGAGTTGATCTCGAGCATCTATGCTCCAAACTCACTTGATCTCGAGTTATGTTTGAGCGATTCTCGAGTTTTTCGGGTTGAGCTTGAGCACAAGACCAGCTGGAATAGCTCGCTCATTTAGCACCTTTATCGAGAGTCCATTACTAAATTGGCTGGTATAGAGTCATCCATGACATAAAGTTTGATTTGGCATGCCACAGGGAGTTTTTAGAGTAAAAAAGTAGTTTTAAAACTAGGGAATAACTTTTCAAACTTCTAACATAGGTACCTCTTGAATCTTCAAATACTAAGAATATAATGACAAAATTAGGTTTAGTTTCCAATAGTAATGACGTAGGCCATTGATTAGTACTTAAGATCACTAATCATAACACAATGATAGAAACCTATATTTTTGCTTTTTTCAATTCATAATCTTTGTTTTTATTTATGTTTAATAAATTCCACAACATTTAATTTGACTTTTGATTGCAAACGTTTTTTTATCTACTAGACGCGACTTTGGCTCTATTTGGTTGACATGAAAGAAATATAGAATTTTAAAAAATGATCAACCCATTAAAAATGAGATATATATTTAATATATTTCATGTAAAGAGTTATATATTTCTGTCTTTTATGTATAGAAAAATATTTATTTCTCAAATATTTACTTAGAAGAAATTATAATTATTTTGTCCACATTATAATTAATTGAATACATACTCTACTTTCTATCTATAATATATTGAGTATATATGATCTTGGTTAGAGTTAACCACTTAAAAATTTAGCTATATATTCCGTTCCTTTCATGCCAACCAAATAGAGAATTACACCTCTCAATATTTTACAATAAGGAAAAAAATTATGTTCGTTTATGCGAATAAGGATGAAGACTGTATTCCTGATGTATAGAATATATAAATGGTTTTTTCAACCACACATAATGTAGGTTTGGTTTCTTAATTTATCGTCTAAATATATAAAAGTAAAGATGAAGACTTAAGGCATATTTTGATTTCTACATGGTGAACTACTAAGGCTCTAAGCAACGGAAGATACAAGAGCGTGAGGCATCGAGCCATAGTAAATTCAAACAAGGAGAGATTGTCCGTAGCAACATTTCTTTGCCCAGCATATAATGCAGTCATAGGACCTCCAAAGCATGATACCAACGGCTTATGCTCCACTCCATTTTATAGAGAATTTACGTATGCAGAATACTATGAGAAATTTTGGAGCAGGAACTTGGATGATGCACACTGTTTGGAGCTTTTCAAGAGAGTAGCTTGAAGCCAAAAATGAGCTTTATTCTGCTGGTTAAAGCATGGTTAAAATTGAGTTGATGCTCAAGCCGCTTCTTATTATATATTTCTATCTGGCAGCTAGCTAAGTTTTCTTGGTAATTGCTTAATAATTTGTGAAGGGTGTCACTACATTGTAAACACATGGTAATATTGGTTTGTGTGGAATTTGTGTGGTTATATGTACTGTGTCAGCTGGACTAAATTTTGGTGTTCCCTTTCAAGAATTATATGGTGCCTCCGTATGTACGTTGTTGTTGTTTTTTTCTTTGACCATATTGCATAGTGATCTCCTGAACTAACTTTGATCCTTGTCTTACATGAGTTATTTTAATTTGTACAGTGACACTATTGATGGTTGCAAACTTGCAATCTCTCACCATTGATTACTTACAGATGCCAGATGGATCACAACACTTACTTGCATGAATGATTAGGGTTATAAGTACATTTATCATGTATGAATCCTTAATAGCATTTATCTGATTAGCTGCAAAGGAAGCATAGTTTCAGTAGTAGAAAATGGCATTTGCCACGGTATGGTCTCTTTCCCGTGGCAAACTAAAAGTTGCCACGGGAAATTTATTGATTGAAATATATAGAATATGACTAACCTGAAAAGAAATTAGGTTTATGAAATAGTGAGGAAACAGAAAAAAACATTTCTTTTAGCAATGCATTATGCCCAATATGTTATTTTATGAGGATTTCAATATCCTCGTTGGCCTCTTCATACCAAATAATTAATTGTTTTAACAACTTGCCATATGTAACTAATCTTAGATTCGGTTGATATCGAATTTATGAACCCTAAACAACAGTTAAATCTTAATCTCAAGAAGTTGTAGAACAATACTGTCACTTGGTTTTCTAAATAGATACACGAGTAATCTAAGTGATGATAAATTAAAGCAATTAAAATGGATTATTTGATCATGCCAATATGAATCCCAGATTTAAAATATGCAATATGTAATATTGCATTATCAAAAATGCCTCCAAAGAGAGACAAGAAAAGACAAGGGACGGAAGAGCAAAAAGCTCTTTATGTTATAAAAGGTCAACTTGGATTGATTAAACAATGCAAACATGTACATCGCCAGGACAAATTGCAGACCATTGAACTCCTTTCTTCCACAGTTGTACTGACAAGCAACTGAAAAGCTTGCAATCAAATAGTGTAAAATAGTTGTAAGTATGGCTTGCTTTGAAAAAAAAAGAAGAAGAAAGGTATAAGTAAAAGGGGCAAGAGATCCCCAGATGAGAGACAGAGGGAGCTGGCCATGCATACGTAGCCCCTGCAAGTGGCCTCTTTTCATGCAGCACACACATAACGAGGGCGAAGGCGGTCGAAGCTCCCAATCAAACACCCAAAGCACATGCTCTCTGCCATGCTCTCGTGTGCCATGCCAGAGACGGGTTGATTTGTTTTTTGAAAACAGATAAGAAGGTCGTCGATTTGCTTGTGCCCACCTTACGAGTGGGACGTACTGGAACAGGATTTCGCACAGCCGGCAACGTGGGAGGACCACGTACGTACCGACTCCTGTGATCGATGCTTTGAACAAGCTACGTCAACTACTGCTCGGTAGAGGGTACTGATCGGTAATACTTGGTGTGTCGACCGTCGCAAGTAGGGTAGAATCAGCAGACCAGCCTCCTGCATTTGTTGGAGCTGGTACTCAACGGTACTTGATTATGTATGTAAGAATATTTGCGGGCTAATAGTAAATTGGTGTAACGTCTATGAGATGATCTGTTTGGATCGTCCATGAAAAAGAAAAGAAAAAGTGTGATAGAAGTGCACTTCTAAAAAAATTCGGTTAGCCGCAAATATTAGACATAGATTCCACTTTTATAAATACCTCTATTTTAAAAATAGACTTTAATTTTATATGTATACTTTAAGTAAGTGAAGATAAAATATAATAATGTGATTTATTTATTTATTTTTATTTTTTTAATATTTTGATTAGTTAAATCTTTTATTTTTTATTTTCATGAGACCAACTTTTAGTTTTCCTTTTATTAATAAGAGTAGATAGTCAAAGGGAAAGTTTCCATCAAAGAAAAAAATCTTTAAACCATTTTTTCACCAAAAAATGAAAAATAATAGAAAATTATATTGTTACCTTGCAACCTTTCCTTTTCTTTGTTTTTTCTTTTTTATTCTTTCTTTTCCTATCAATCAAACAAATCCCTTATGTGTTTATCATAAAGCTGCAAAGCAGCCGAGCCAATTCAATCGAGCATCACCTTAATCATGTTCATTTTCTTTCTAAATTGGCTAGCTCAAATTGTGCCTGATATGAAGTAATATTTTAAATCCAAGCTAAGCTGGCTTAAAAAGCAATTGTCATTTTAGACTATTGAATCTCAATAGTAAGTAAATTATCAATAAATGTGTGTGTATAAATACATAGCCAGCTAAACATTTTGTCGAGCTTGAATAATGTTCAGGCTACTCCAAGCTCTATTCCTCCCTCGTAGTTCATCAAGTTATTAATATGAAGTTGAAACATTTGTTGGAACTCCAAAACAACGAGCAATTTTTACAGGTACCATCCTACAGACGCCAATGTTCACATGCCTGTGGGATGGAGCCAGCTTGCAAATGAGCAGAATGTAAAAATTGGCGTGACTTAACACCGTGAAGAAGTGGGCGAGGGTTAAGGCCATTGTGGGTCGTCCCTCTTTCCAAAAATTAGGCGTACTCTCTCTCTAGTATTGGTGACCACTTCCTCCCTCTAGTACAAAGATGACCACCCCTCGACTGCTACCGGGTGATCTCCCAGCCAACATCCGGCGACTCCTACGTCATTGCAGCCACCAGATAATCTCTTCACCCTGCCCACCCCTTGGGCGATTATCTGCTCCATCGAGCACGACAACTACCACCGCCCTCCTCCCTAGACAACCATCGCTTCCCTCCTCCGCCCTTCTTTATTCTCCCCCGACCTCCTCACCTCATCCACCACCTTGACCAACCACCAGCCGGCCTCCCCACCTCACCCACCCCTTGACCACCCACACCCTAACCCCTCCCCTCCCTCCTCCTCCCCACCTTGGATGGATTTGCTTAGAGGTTGTTGATATGGAAATCTGATTTTTTATGCAAAGTTTAGGGTACTTGTTATGATAATTGTGGAGATTGTAATCTTCTTTTTTTTTTTTGCAAAATTGACTTGCTTAGATGAACTCTCTGCGAACCTGCTAAACATCTATAGAACTTTCACTTACTGTTACAAATGCAATTATTCAATATAATCTATAAAAAAGCAAGTCCAGAAAAACATCTTATTTATTTCATTTATGGCTGGAATTGTCTATTATCGACTATTGTTTACGCTTATGATATGCTTATGTTATCTGAACAGTGCAAAATAGGTTAATTAAATCATAATTATCACGTTACATAGCACCATATAAGTTTAATCCATTCAATATAAAATCTTTTGTTTGCAAAATAAGAAATTACTATCACCCAATAAGAAAATCATATTACTGAATTATTATACTAATAATGAACTTTCATACTTATCCAAAAAAAGGGGAAAAAAACAATGATCATTCATTGGAACAAATTTTAAGCGGAAATTTCAACCTAAACGCTCACGTAATAATACTGCTCACAATAAAATCACTTCCACTTTTGATTTCCTGTAGTAGATGGTTCAATAATATGTACAGTCTCACATTGCATTTAAACACTATAAGTTGTATGTAAAGTTTATGTATAGAATTGTTATAAAATGACTTGCTTGTAATGATAATTTTAAAGTTAAACTTGTTGTAATTATCATTGGTAAAAAATCATAACTCATAAGTTAGAAAATTATAAATCATAAATTACAAAAATCATAAAGTTGCATCCTCATGTCACAATTGTAGCGTTAAAAACATAAATTTGAAATAAAAAATCGTTATGAATATTTGTCATTTCGTTGCCCAAGTTTGAAGGATGTCTAAAAATTTTAATCTTTGTTTGCATCCATTATCAAAGTAATTATTCACCTTGATTGTTAATTTCAGTCAATTATATTACGTGAGAATTATTTGGTAGAGATTCTCTACAAAGGATTTATAACACCCCGTTTCGGCTCACCCATGAACCGACTTAGAAATGTCACCAGCGATCGAACCATTTGTTAATCTATTGGATTCGATTAAACCGACCTGAATCTGCCCTCGGTATTTTAAGTTGGAAGAGCAAACATAAAATGCATGGATAAAATGCTTGGGTTCTAACGTAGTTTTACATGCATGCTATAATGTGTAAGCAAAAACAAGACAATGCAACAATAAGAAATTCAAATAAAAATTTATTACTTTTTACAAAAAATGGACAAAACCTCCCTTAAAAGTACAATAAGATCCACCCCATCAACAGTAAACATCATAAATTTATATCAACATGCATTAAAACATAATCCAAACATTTCATTTTCTATTACATTCTAGTTGTCCTTGCTTTGTAGTTTACCCTCCACATTTTTCACTTTCCATTTCCATTCTCATGAAAAATACACATAATAGATTCACATTTATAGCATATCAAATTCATCAACGTAGTTCAATACACGTTATTATTACTACATACACTTGGCAAGTATATGTGTGCGATTTCTGTGCTGCTCCTCTGCAGTCTCGATAGCTCTCATTCCTCGAAATGCTCACCTACATATATATAGAAAGCCGTCAGTAGCGAGTGTTACCGGTCCAAAAAATAACTAATATCAATCTGGCACAGGAGTGCTAACCCTCATGTTAAATAAAAATCTCATATACTTCCTCAAGAACTCTCACAAGGGTAGTAATGGGAGCCATTGCCCTTGGGTCGCAGCATCCCCTTTCCATATCATTCTCTTTCCTTGGCCATTTAAACTATCTCTTTGCGCGAGAAAATCATTCTCATTCATCTCAGCCCTCTACATCCTTCGTATTACTCCGGGCCCTGAGTACAAGGATCAAGTACTATCAGACATGAGCCTTCAGTACCCTTTCACGCCACAAGTCTAGACATGCGTTGCACAACAGTACCCATAAACCTCCACCCTTCTCCGGGTTTGAGGAACTCAAAGGTGGACTTGTCAGGATCCCACAGGAATGGAGTGGACGGTCACCAGTTCCAAACCTGCTATTGAGTGGCATGTGCCCACTTGCGTAGCATGGTTGTCGAATTTCCCTCATTCCATCTCTCACTGAAAACTCGAAAACTATACATATATAGGTTTGGGTTGGGATTTATACAATAGGCCCGAAGGCAACTTGTGGTGAATCTTAATTTCAAAAATTGACTTAAGGGATCTCAACCTCGAGGGTAATTAATACAAAAACTGTTGGCTAAATGACCCGAGTTAAGTAGGATCCGATAAAATGCCACTTAATTCATCTTGCACATGATAAATCAAATACACAATACAATAGTATAAAACAGAGAACGAGTCCTAAAACGGACCTGATAAAAGCTCTAATCAAGTCCTCACGCCTAGGCGGCGAGCTCCTACTCCATACCTACACATCAAATCTAAAAACTAATGCTCGCTCATGATGCAGTCATACATCCTATATCACGCATGCATCCATCACGCATCAATCGTAGTCACATCAACCTATGTTAATTCTAGCAAGTCTAGTTAGGCTAATATGCATTAGATCATGATTATTACTTTATTACCCTAATTAGTTTTTAGCTTCCATTTTAACACCACTCACTCAAACAATTTCATATTTTATTCTTAATCAAATCCACATTTATATATATAATTATAACACACAATTTATTAATCTTAGCATGTTGTAACTAATAATAATTGATTTTAAATAATTAAATCAAAAGTAATTATACCTCGCATCGTCTACAATTGGCGACTGTTAGGGTTTTGTTGCGGGTCTTGGAGCTCGAATTCGGCGCTCGGCAGTGTACAAAGTTTAATCAGGTTCGATTGGGCAAACTCGGCAAAAGATCTGGCGAATTCCAGCAAATCTGACTTTCCGACGGATTCCAGCGGTTTTCCGGCAGCTTCCAAGCTATTTTCCAGCGACCGTCGAGGTGGTGGTGGTATGGGGTACCGTTGGCACCGGCTCGATGAACTCAATCCAATGGTTGTGACGGTGAAGACGGTAGCGGCGACGATGACCATTGACAGTGGTGACGAGTTCAGCTGGGCTGTCGGTGTTTTCGATCGGGCCCACGGCCGGCCTCGGCGGCGGTGCTAGGTAGAGGGGAAAGGTCGGGGAGGTCAAGGGGTGGTCGTCGGCATCACGGCGGCAGGGGCGAGGCCCGGACAGCTGCGAATCGACAATAGGAGCATCACGGCTCGTGGGGTGATTCCGGCATCCTGGCAGCGAGACGGTGGCTAGGGTTGGTCGGGGCCGCACGGCGACGACATGGCAAGGCGGGGTGGCATGATAGGTGGCAGTGCGGCGTCGGCGACAAACCCAGGGTGGCGGCGATGGAGTTTGGGTTGAGGAAGAGTCGGCAGGGAAAAGAAACACTTTACTGGCAAACTTGTAAATAAGTATTGACTCGATTCTTACTAGAGTAAAAATAATAATTAGTTTGTAATAAATCTTAAAAAAAATCTAGAAAAATATGAGAAAATCCTATAAAATATAACAAATATAAAAATATCCAAATGACATGTTCTATAACTAATAACCCACCCAAACTACCCCATAACGTATCCTAATGCGTTATTTGGCCTAAAACTATTTCTATGATCAAACATATAAAAAGAAAAATGCCGAGTACTTTTATATATTATGATAATTCATTTTTTACCATCTTTTTGACGTTATCATCATATGTTCAGTACACTTGACCTTCATCGGTCATAACTCATAACTGGCTTCGGTTTAGCAGACAATTGATGAAACTAACTCGATTTGAACCAATAGTTGAACCGACTGGCTTAGTATAGTAAAACTTTGACTTAAGTAACGGGTTTTACTAAATTTGTTCATGTTCTTCACATTATTACAATATTGTACACAAGGTTTTAGTTCAAATGATAATTGTTGTAATGAAAAACTTGAAATTAAATTTTGTTATATTTTTTGTGAGTTTTTTATGTGAAAATTGTAACACACAAAACATGAAACTAATTACAGCCATTAATTTTCATTTTAATGAGTTCCAAATTATGTCACCTTCCACATTTTCCGCTTTTGGTTTGTGTTATTGTTAAAAAAATTAATTTATTATTAAAATAATTATTTATTGTGGTTAATATTATTGCGTGAAGAATTTAGAAGTGAAAATACTGGTACAAAAGCAACTACAGGTAAAAGAAGACAAATATGAATGGACACCAAAATAAAAGAAATTTAAAATTTTGATTTGTCATGTTTGGATGAACCCCAAGAAATTGGTTTCATAGATAATAGATTTTGCAGTTAATGCATTGCCATATTCCCACTATTAACGCCATAGTAAAACGTAGGGTTGCTAATTGAGCGAGCTAGCTCGTGAGCATTTAGCGTTCGGCTCAGCTTGACTCGACTCGAAACTCGACATTTAAATGCTTGACTCGAACTCGACTCGAACTCGAATCTTACGAGCCGAGCTTGAGCAAGGTCGTGTTCGACTCAACTCGACTCGGTTGTAACTCGAACTCGACTCGTAGTTCGACTTGAACTCGACTCGATAAAATAATATAATAATATAGTCTTTATATTATATTATATTTATTTATTTATATTTATATTTATATTTATATTTATATATATGAAATATAATAACAAAGAAGCAAGATAGTTGAGATGGCAAGTATTCACCTTGACGACTTCAAGGTTGTGGGTTCAAACCATAATGACCTCATTTTTTTAAGTGATGTACTTTTAACTTTTAATCAAACTAGTTTCGAGCTAACGAACGAACTGGCGAACGAGTTCACAAAAATTAAACAGTTTAAGTATATTCGAGCTAGGTTGACTCGAACACATAGATCGAGCTCGAACACATAAAAGATATTCGAGTCGAATTCGAGCATGTATGTCCAAAACTCGTTCGATCTCGAGTCGAGGTTCGAACGAGTTTCGAACTATTCGAGCCGAGTTCGAACACATGTTGAACTTGGTTCGCTCGCTCAATTAGAACCCCTAGTAAAACTCGCTCAATTAGAACCCCTAATAAAACGTATAACGAACTGTGTCAAAACACCCCCTAAACGTGACCATTTTGGTGTTTTTAGTGGGAAACAGCGTGTTTTTAGTGGGAAACAGCTAGTGCCACATTATTGGCGCGTGCGCAGCTGCGTTCCTTTATGGAATCTCTAAAAATTGACAGGCATGTGTTTAATTAAGCCAAATGTTATTTTGTACCATTTCAATTAATTTGTGTTCTTCAGCAATTCAATTAGTAATTACAAGGTTAGATGTCGTATCACATGCAGCTTATATTATAAATAAATTTTAATTTTATAAATAAATTCTTGTTAAACAGTAAGATAAACAATAATAATTTAATATATTAAATATAGATCTTGATTGACCTCACTTTAAAAATAAGTCTTAGTTGGAAGAGATATATTATAACAATCTAATTTATATATATATATATATATTATTATTGTTGTTGTATTTTGAGTGGAGAAACCTCTTACTTTTTAATCACAAGTCAGTATTTAGTTCCCTTTTATTAATAAGATGAGATTGGGGTTGTGGATTGCTTAAGTGATGGTGCCAGCCAATTTTACCCCATTCTGTACGTGGGAAGAAAGAAAATGATATGAAGGATAAAGGTAAGTTCTTTTTGTATGTTTATGTAATATTGGTGTTGAAAATATACAACAAAAGACTGGTTTGCATATTGGGGGGCATATAAAGATAAAAAAATCAATTTTAAGTGTTTATTTTGATTCAATGGAATAATTATCAACCAAAATATTCCATGCATACTCGTTATTTGTTTTGTTATGAATGTAGTATCTCGTATGGCTTCTAGTTCTTGAAATTAATTTCATTGTTTGTAAGAAAATCTTAGTCTAGCGTACTTGGCATAGATACGTACATACAATAGAATCCATAAATATAAATTATAACCTCTGGAGCAGAATCGAAGCTAGTTGCTACAGAAACCGAATATACATGTGCAAGTCTGGAAGAAATTAGACATGGAAGAAGAAAACAAATGTTATCAACTCAATAGGAAGATAGGCATAAAAGATAAAGCTGAGAGATTTTGACACCACCAGTTTTCCCTTGGCATGAGCAATACCCATGAGTGGATAAAACTTTTCATATGGGCAATGTTATCTTCCTTATCTGGTCACATATTCACTTCATATAATATTCCAACAAATTTAATTAATTTGCTGCGCATCTTCATCAATTTAATCCATTCACTACTGGTTGAATATGTGATGAACTGCTGCTGCAATCTCATCCGCACACACCAGCTTGCACCCTTCTTCAATCTGTTGTATAAATCCAAGCATAACTAATATAAACAACCTTTTTCATTGTCAAAATCATCTAAAAACAATAGAAGAAATTTTAGATATGGAATTGATGTAACCTTCATACTAAAAGAGCAGAGAACAGCCTCCTCCAAGGAGGTGACATTGAGGTGCAAAATGGATAGGTGAAGAACTTCCAATGCAGCCACTGTCCTTAGCAGCTGCCCTGGCCTTCTCGGCGAAAGCACCTTGAGGTTGACATGGCCGTGGACCACCGTCACCTCGACGTCGGCAGACGATGTCGCCTGAGATCTCTCGTCGCCGGCTGTGGCAGAAGAATAGGTACTATACTGAGGTGAATTGAAGAAGCCACTGAATGTGGTGAACAAATGTTGCCCTGCGCCTCTTTGTCTCTTCATCTTCTTGGCCTCCAACGAATGCAAAAGCTGTTCTAGCTCCTTTATGAAATCTATGGCCCCTCCCACTATTGAAGCTTGGTCCCCCTAACAATATTTAACAATTTAGAAAACCATTTGAGCAATTCAAGCATCATGGGTATAAATTCTACAACCAAAACTAGTTTAGAATACTTCAAGCTAGCTCATGTCTTACTCTTTGAACATGGGAGAGAGGCATGAGCGTGCGAAGTGCAATGAGGTGTTCATTCATCTGCTTCCTTCTATTGCGTTCGACGGCAATGTGAGTCATGCGTTGGTTTTCTGAATCCTCTCTGTTCTTGCAAGGTCTTGCTCTCTTCCTCTTCTTCTTCTCCGGACATTGTTCCACTTTCTCATCCTGAATGGAGGCCAACATGGAGGAAGAAACCGATTCCCTCTCTTTAAGAGCTTCAATGTTGTTTTCTTGGTGGAAAGAGTTGTCTATGGCAGGGTGGTTAGTGGAAGAACGAGATTCTGACAAGCGGATAATGCTGCTTTCTAGCTCAAATGCAGGGGAGTACTCTGCAGTTGAAGGCATTTTCATCTGTTGTAGCCAGAGAAGAAATTGGAGATTATTGGGTTCTGTTGCTTCCATTCCCAGCATTTGCAGGAGTGGAGATTTTTGGTGGTCTTCATATATCATCATGTTACTCGAGTAATTCAAACTATTTGCTTGCTCCAAGTAATCCAGATTGGTAAGCTCTACCACGTGCTGCAGAAAATGCGAGAGGAACAACACCAAGTTAGATAGAATCTATGCAGAGACTAGTAAGCATTTAAGAAGATGCTCTGTGCAGTGGAGTATAAGGAATGAAAAAGAACTGCCCAACTGGTGAAAATTGAAGACCAGTTAATGAATGCTGTTGGAGATCCAAGAACTACCTAGTGACCTCTCACTTCTCTCACTTACACCGGAGTTGAAGGGCACTTCAAGCCGTTCCATTGCAGCCTCAACAGCAGAATTGAACCTTCTAGATTTGAACTACACCAGCTCAAATGCCAGCATTCCATGCAGAGTTAGCCGCCGGGCTTAAAGGCAGATACCCATCTGATTTCCGATGGAGGAAATGCATTTAGACTGGGAAATTTGAACTGGCGGGGAGAGGGTGAAGATATGGAGGGAGCATAAGCTCAAAGACATGGAAAGGAAGGCTAAAAGCTACCATTTTTAAAAGAGGATGGAAAAGGGAGGAAGTTTGTGTACATACGTGGTGAATGAGAGGGTTGTCTGGCTTACAAGCTTCCATGAATTATTGAGAGAAGTAAAGTTAGTTTGGTCTGGCCACAAGGGCAGACAGAAATGGGGACCGCAGGCACAGCAGAGTAGCAAAAGGAAATATGTCCGTCCATCGCTTGTGTTCTTTCAATGTTGCCCTCATGTTCTACCTTGGAAGATTTTTAACATACGTGCACGGGTGTTCAAGATCTGAAAATAAAATTTAGCACAAATTGTAAATATTGATTATTTGATTACTGTTTCGAGCTTCACTAAAATTTAAATCAGCCCTAGTATGATCACGGCCACAATTTTATATTTTCTTTTTGACTTAAAAAACTCTTCAAATATATACGACTTCAGAACTTGATGAGTTAAACTCTATAAATAGTTGTATAGTAAATGATTTAGTAATTGACTTCTCAATTCATATCATAAAAATTATTAAAAATATATTAATTTTTTAAGATTAGCTAAATAATATGTTTAAGTAATATAAATCATATATTTATTAATTTCGAGTATTAAAAGAGCAATTTGTATTATAGCATATAATTTTTTATTTATATAATTAAAATTTTAATATAAATAACTTCGAGTCAGCTCAGAGTCGATCTGAGTCTAATATACTCCATGACATATCAAATTGAGTCCAAGTTTTGAGTTTTTAAATTATAATCGAAGGCTACCTTGGTTCAAACTCAAAGACAAGAAATCCAGGCTTAAAGACTAAATTACTTGGCTTGACTTGCAAATAATCACACTAGTGCAAATGAGTGCAGGGGAGGGAAAAGTTCGGGCTTGTAAATTTTGAACTTTGTTAATTATTTTTGAAGATCATAAATTTATATTTTTGGTTTTGGTCAGTTCTTATTATCAACTTATGTAGAAAATTATCCGCAATAAGATTAATAGCATTTCTTAGAAATGAATTGGTTATTATAACTTGATACATGAAATGCTCCAACCTAAAGCAAGCCACCTCACAAATACAAAGAATCCCGAAGATCTTGGGCCAATCTAATAAAGAAGGTTGTCCTGTGATGATTTTACTACGACTAATAATAATGAAGGGGGGGGCTTGCTCTGTCACAGTGACAAAGTTCCTCAAGCTTTTAGGCAATACAACCATATTGTTCAAGTCTGATATCCCCTGTGATTTTTTCCCTCCCATTTTTTGTTATATTTCGTTAGTTTTGGCTTTCCTTCTTGCGTTCTTTGAAACAAGTAACCCATTTGAAAGCACTCGTTTATTAGAAATTAAATCAACCCCCTATAAAAAAGAGGAAACAAATTCCTCTAGTGGGTGGAGATTTCGACGTCCCTGTGGCTACCAATCAATTTTGATTACCGGATGTAAGAATTTTGACTTTTTTTGCCACATGTTACTGTTATTGATGCCAAACAATGACTACTCCCTGGGGTGGGCGTCAAGAACTGAATGATGATGGACGAAAGTTTATTTCTGACCTCGATTGACCGAATAAAAATTAATTAAATATAAATATTTTTTTATCTTACCGAATGACAAATTGAGAGACGGCCAAAAGCCATAAATTAATGATATTATTGATTTTTTAGACATCATTACTAAATTATCATTGAAAATTATTCAATTCAAAGAAATAAATCTTATATTTTGAACTTTTTAATTTAATGTAATATTTATTTATTAAAATATTTTTAAAAAATAAAATTAATTTTTATGCTAATTGTCATAAGGAAAACTAAAAAAATGAAAGAGATCATGATTATATGAATAAGGGTATTAGTTTTTTTGAGAGAAAAATTAGTATTTATAACTAAAAAATAATTAGATAATATAATAAATACTAAATAAAAAAATTTCTTATCTTGATAAAATTATGATCATGTCCAACGATAATGACTTGGCCAAAGAATTTTGACCAGGGACAACTGATATTTTGTCCAAGTTTAATCGGCAGAGGTCTTGTACGATGACCAGCGCCCACTCATTATACTCTTCAAAAGCAGTGAGCTGAACCCAAAAATTACATCCCAACATTTTCTCTCCTCCAAATGAACTACCTTTGAGCCCTACAATCTTTTAATTTTACATGAGAGAAGCTAGAGAGAGATGAAAGAGTTGGGAGAACTTACTTCCTTTTATTAGAGGCTCATAAAAAGCTCATTTGGATGGGCACATAAAATTTTTTACAAAACTTTTAACATTAGAGCAGTATTTTTATCGATTTTAAGATCGATATTTTGAAATTTTATGAACATTCGAGAAAATAAAAAACAGATCCACAACACCTCAATGGTAGGATATTATGTTCAAAAATAGGTCATTCAAATTACAATAGATATATAATTTTTATAGTTTAATGATATTTTAAGTAGGTAATTTTAATTATTAAAAGTAAGCAATCACTTCGTTGAAAATGGGCAATTCATAGTGTTTTAACTTCTAAGTATATCATATGTGCCAATCACATGTCGGATTATAACATTTCTCGGGTGCACCAGCAATAGCCGCGTGGAAAAACCTTTCTTAATTGAGTAATGATATTTTCTAAGGGGGTTATTGATACTTTTAGTGATTTGAGTTAGTTATTTTAACTACATATAATAGAGGTTTAACTCTAACTTTCCATAACTACAAGATAATCACTAGAATTATCAATTTGAACACTCAAAACATCATTAGCCTTCTTAATTATCGTCCATAATGCCCAGCCTAAGGCGATGCTGTCATGAATGAATGAGACTTTCTCATATAAAAGTTGCTGTTTCGTCCAAAATTCAAAATACTGTTATATTCGAACTTAATCCCATTCAAATATCATGATAAATAGTCTTTCTAGCTAGAACAAAACTTTGATCAGTCACTCCCACATGGCAACAAGAAGCCCTTCCATAATGTTCCAAATATCTTAGTATATATTTCTTAGGAATCCAATGCAGGTATTTAAGCTCCAACCATGAATGCTATAGCAATACAATTTCCAGAGAGAAAATACCATGTTCAATGGAAAAGAAAGCTTTGTTTGATATTGGTATGGACAATTTATATATGTCCAAGCAAGTGCAGCTAGTGTACCATTCAAAATTTGTTCTTCTTTGACATTCCACTTGCTATCATTGTCCTGCCCAGGAAGGCCCAACCAGTAAAGGCAAACCTAGCAGAAACCAGAGAAAGTAGCTAGGATCCTCAACATTTCTTACCACTCAGAATAACTTATTTACTTAGAAAACAAGAATATTAGTACTTCTTCTTCCATGCACATATATAAAGCACAGTACAGTTACATTGGCAACTAGACAGTGAATGCACCTTGTTTATTGGCACATGAATAGCTTGATAAAACCACGTTAGGTCCCTTTCTCCTGCACCAGCCAAAAATAAAAGCCAAATGCTTTTAAAGTTCTAGACAGGTAAAGTGAAAGAAATGATGCTAACATTGTATCGTGCATTATCTGTTTTACAGGTGTATATTATTTCATATATAGAGTTATTCACTGTACAAGTATATATTTCTTTCCCTTCTTATATTTATGTTAAGTTGGCGGTCTGATTAAGAAATTAACAATGTGAAGTGTAAACCCCTACAGAATTAAAAAAAACGTGAAGATTTTCTGCCGATATTTTGGTTCTAAACCTAGGGGCGGTACGTTTTATTTTTCAACCTTTTTATGCAAAAGTTAGCATCATGTTCATCATCATAGTTAAAAAACTTGGGAGTTAGACTTAACTTGGCAAGTTGCGGAGTGGAGCACTATAAAAATAATGAATTTTCTCCTCAACTTAAAAAAGCCATAGAGAAAAAGTTTTATTTATTGCCATACTTCACTTTTTTTCCACGATTATTAAAATAGAAGAGAAAGAATCTAATATTATTTCTACACATGTATTAATTTTCTTAATTTTTTAATTTTCTCTACACCTAAAATTGTGGAGAAACTTTTATGACCCTATTTTTCCCCACCCTACTTTTCGCCTCCCCATTTTTCTCCACAGTTTTATAATGTATCTCAAATCCATTGAACGATGGAGACAAATTATTTTTTTTAGAGTGAAGTCAACTTGAGTTAATTCTGAATCATTGTATTATTTTTTTGTCTAAAAGAAAAAAGATTATTTGAAATTTGTATGTATTGCTCCTTTTGACACTTAAAATTGATAATATATAATTTTCTTTGCTTTAAACTATTGAGCTAACTATATTACATGTTTTAGTAACTTTTTCACTTGATTTGAGGAGTCAATCACAAAATTTATTAATTATATATAAGGGCATCACTCATGAAATTTGACTTAAGAAGTCAAGGAGCAAAGTCAAATTTAGGAAATTTTTGGAGTAAAAATTTTTTTTAAAATATATTTATGATTTCTTTCAATGAATAATTTTCATTATTTCCTCATAAAAACAAAAAACTAGCTATGAGCTAGATAACATTGCAAGAACTTGTATATAGTACTACAAAAAAAAGGTATTGAATCTAAAGACGTGTAAATATGTGGAATGACCTGGTCTAATTGGTGTAAGCCGATAAATTTTGTTATTATTTTTAAAAGTGGTTAACTAAGTTGAAGATAATAACTACCATTTCAACTAATATATTGGATCTTATTCTAATAATTATTAAATATGAGACTAATTAAGATGATATCACAATATGTAAACACTAGTATTGTATATCATGCCACATTGATCATCTTAATTACAAAAATGCGACAATGCCTCTTATATCACCCTTTTCATCATATATTAGGCCTGCCCACAACCTCGAACAAACATGTGCTTGGTGCATGCAGTTGATAATTATCTTGACAATATATAGATGTAAAATTAGTTTTTCACATTTCCATTGCACATCGAAAACTGTGATAATGATATTAATCAGTCCATATATATGTATATATATATATATATATATATATATATATTAACTGGTTGAGATAATGTGCCATGCCACCTGTCTTACAGTTTGATTCCTATTTTAAAGGTAGACCTTCATTGGTATGGGGGTAGATTATAAAAATTTAATTTATTAATTTTAATTTTATTTTATTTTAAATTGATTAGATAAATATTTTAGTTTTAACCACAGCTCAATTTTGACATCTCTTTTGTTAATAACGGCTGATACGAGGACATATTAGTTTTTTCCCGAAAGGTTTATCTGCACATGATAATTAAGTTACATTTGAAGTCATCAAAATATAAATAGAGGCCAGTGTTCTAAAAAATAAAGAGGTCAGCTTCAACTTTTTTAAAATGTTTGCGTTGAAAAAAGAACGTACGAGCTGGTCCAGTTTGGTCCGGACAATCTTTAGCCAAGCGTTTGGGAAATATCATTTTATCGATCCTATCTAGTTGTCTGTACAGACTAGCTAGCAGCTAACTTCCAATGAATCGTTGATATATAACAGCTTCTTCAATGGACTACATACGCCCTACAGACATCACTCTAAAGTTCTAATAACCTCGCAAGATATACTTGTTAAAAGGGCTGTAATCCAACAAGAGAACCGTATGCCAAACATTTCGTTATATGTGAAAGATACCCAACATGAGAACACAACATGCGTCGCTAGAAAAATTGGTTCATATTAATTTCGTTTCTTCCTTTTCATTCTTTGTTGTTAGGAGTGAGGACAAACTAGAAGACAGCTTAGCTAGCTTTCCCTGTCCTATATATATACGCAGGAGTAACTAGCTAATTTATGAAGTTATTCCTTGAGAAGATTAGCTATTATGTGTGCATCTTTATAGTTTATGTGCATGTACATGTAAACTATAAGATTGAAAATATTGTGTTATCTTAAATGTCTGCAGAACATATTCACACAGATGAAACAGATTGGTAGTAGTACTGCTTGATGTTAACAAACATATCATTGCTAGTTATGTATATTGTCTTACTGGGGAACCAATATACGCTGCAAACCGAGAAAGAATATTTATCATGAGCTTATATGAGAACTAATGCTCATGATTCCTAGCTCAGAAGTCTCTCCTTTCATGGATGGTTCCAACAGCCATGCTTGTTGTTTTTCATTTTGTCAATGGTCGACATTGTTGACTCACAATTGAAGTTCACAAATCAGAATATATCCTACAATTTGCCTTTGCTGTCATACCCAGCCATTACCGGTTTGTTGGAGTATTTGAGGCAGGCTGGACAAGTTAGACAGGGAAAGAATGACTTTGTTTAACTAGATGCATGAACTTGGCGGCCCTTACTACAAGAGGATTCTCCTACTTCATATTGAGAAACGAATGAGACGTAGCAAGTTGCAGATGAGCCACAAAGACGTGTTGTACAGGAATTGCAGATCAGATGAACCAGAAGGACACTTAAGCCATTCTCAGTTTTCATTGATTTTTACAAAGAATAAAATAACAATAAGGATCACTTTCGAATTTAAAAATTCTCTCCCTCAAAATTCAATTTCCAATAAAGTTAATGCACTATAATTCTGAGTTGAATGCACAAAGCATGACTTAAAATCATCAATAATTTATTTCTTCCAATTATTTTATATATATAATAATAGATTAATTTTTGACTAGTGTTACATTTAATGAGGGATTAGCAAATGGCCCAATGTGATTGGTTATGATAATATTAATAAAATCTTTTAAAAATAATTTTAGATCTTATTAAGATATTTTGGAATCTCTATAAAATAAAATCTTATCTTTTAGAATCTTTTCCAAATCCTACTAATTAATATTTTATTTTCAAAATTATTTAATTAAATAAATTACAAACATGATAAAGATGAAAAAATTAATCTTTTAGATTTTTACAAAATCTTATTCATATTATTATTTTATGAAATTTTCATTAATTAAATTAGAAATGTGATAAAAATGAAAAAAGGTTGACAAACACATATTTAATATTATAATTTTCGTAAATTTTAATTAATTAAATTTGAAATATTAGATATATAATTAAGATGGAAAATCTTATCTTTTAGATTTTTCAAATCTAATTAATATTATTATTTTCGTTATGATATTTTGTAATCTCTATAAAATAAAATTCTAATCTTTTAGAAACTTTTATGAATCATATTAATTAATATTTTCATTTTCAGAATTATTTAATTAAATAATTAATTACAACAACTCATTATTATTATTATTGTTATTATTATTATCAAAATATTCAATAAATTAAATTAGAAATGTGAGAGGGGTTGTCAAGAACGAGAAACAAACCTCTATTAATATTCAGTTAAACCCAAAAAAACTCTGTATATCCGTAGCCGTAGCAAGTGGTTCCCATATCAAGACTGCCTCGACCATGGCTGGATTGTTCGAATAATTTTAATAGCATGCAAGTGTACACGGTCGAAACAAGTAATATAATGATAAATTCAAGTATCGTCCCACAGGGAGATGAATTTCCTATAATTAATTAAAGAAAATAAAATTAAGAACAAAACGGAAATAATTAACTTAACGGAATAACTTAAATAAAAAGCGAAGTTAAAATTATAAAACTCGTTCTAGAGTCGAATTTCCCTTAATATGAATTTAACCTTCATCATATCTTACTCTTATCTTTTATTCCCTCGGATTGTCGATCTAGGATAATTATATGACATGGTGGCTCCCGCTCCTTCATGCTTCTATTATTTTGCCTCAATTTCTACCTCCCGGTGATAATTGATTAATCAACAAAATAACGCATTAAGAATTGCCTTACAACCGCATACGGTGTTGTGTATCTTCCGACCACAACGACAAACAAGTCAAAAGACTCGTCGTATGATGAATTATCAATGACTAATCTAATTAATTTCTCCCGAAATCTAATTAAACCTCATGATCTAAGAAATAGGTGATCAATCTATTCTTAGCATTTAGAACATGATAATTCAAACGATCCGATTGAATAAAAGAGTAAGAGCTTGAAATGAATTCAATTAAATCATGTTAAGTTCCATTCTTCTCTAGAACGAAATAAAAGCCTACTCCATAATAAAAATAGAAAATAATATAAAAAAGAAACTAATTTTTATTACGAAAGAGAAAGAAATTACAAAAACTAAAACTACTACTTCTACTACAATCTGAAGCCAAGAGATGAGATATGATCAACAACAAATGACCACCCCTTTATATAGAAGTGGAGATACAAGAATTCGAAGAGGGTGTTCACAAATCGACGTAATCTAATTAATTATAATGTCCCTTTAAGTTTCCAACTGTTCGACTCCATTGAACACCATACATTGTAGCCATTGGGTGGCGCCAAGTGTCATGACCAATCAAATCCAAAGCTTAATTTATTCATCTTTTTCTGCATTAAAACATCAAAGTTAAGCATATATAATAAAATATTAATTAACTAAAATAATAAAGTAAAATATTACTTAATTAATAATGTTTATACCCGAGAAGTACAAAATCATATTAAAAACATGGGTAAATATTATATATTTTAAACGCTTAACATGGATCCACTGCGATTCTAGTCGCCGATACAACGTGTCATAAAAACACCACCACAGACAGCTAAAACTCACACTTGAAGAACTTTGTATTCAGGCGGTGCTCTTATAGGGTCTGCGAAGCAATCAACAAATTGTGCCTAGATTGCTCCTCTCTAGATCTTGAGTACATGAAGATATCATCCACAAATACTACACAAATTGGTCCAGGTATGGCTGGAACACCTGGTTCATGAGATCCATGTACGATGCCGGTGTATTAGTTAACCCAAAGGCAAGACCAAGAACTCATAATGTCTGTACCAGGTCTAAAGGCTGTTTTTCAGTAAATCATCCATTCGTATCCTCAACTGATAATAGCCAGATTGAAGATCAATCTTTGAGTACACTATAGTTCCTCCAAGTTAATCAAACAAGTCATCTATTTGCGGGAGGGGATAACAGTTCTTCATCGTAACCTAGTTGAGCATTCTATAGTCAATGCACAACTACATACTATCATCCTTCTTCCTAATGAAGAGGATTGGAGCACCCCAAGGTGAGACATTCGACTTGATGAAGCCTTGCTCCAACAACTCTTGTAGCTGGGTCTTGAGCTCCCTAAGCTCAAGTGGTGACATCGATATGATGCCCTATAGATAGGCGTGGTATTGGGAACTAAAGCAATCGTGAAGTCTACCTCTTTGATAGGTGGTAGTTCGGGTACCATATTAGAAAAAACATCAACAAAATCCTTAACAACTGGAATCTGTGCCATCTCTGGTGTGGACCGCTCGGGCATGGCTACAACTATCGCGAGGAACATCTCACATCCTCGGTCAATCAACCTTTGAGCCCACTAATATGATATCAGGCAACTGCCTCTGCTCTGGAATGCAATCCTTATATCCTCTTTGTTTGAGCTAAACCTTCTTCTTCTGCCAGCCTATCAGTGCTTAGCGGCGTGTCAACTAGTCCACGCCAAATATCGCTTCAAACTCCTGCATAGCAACACTATAAAATCAATCAAAAGGATGTGCAGCTTGATAACCACAACCACACCCCTCACACACTCTTTAGTGATGTGCAATACTCTGGCAGGAGTCGATACAACTAAATCATAGTCTAAGTCCTCTACAAACACACCAATCCTATTAATGAATGTCTTGGCAATGAACGTATGTGTGCTATCAGAATCAAACAATGCTATGACAAGAGCAGAATGGATGAGTACTAGTGATGACATTTGTGAAATCCCTCAACTTAGTGTCACATCTAATACCTACTTGGGTAAGATTCTGTTTATAAAGCAGGCAAGGGATTATAGATCTCTGCAACATCGATTAACCATTTTTGAAGAGATGAGCATAGCTCATTAGTTTGCACTTTTGGACCTAGGTCATTACAAGCAGCATCAGAGCAACCCTAGTTCTCGTGTTAGATGGTGGGCTGGACTAGGGACGTTGGCTAGGCCCACTACTCACGGGCCAAACAAGGATCATGGGCAGGGACTAGCAATGCGCCAAGTGTGCGAATTTCGGTAGACGAAATTTACTTAAGGTAGGTAGAATTGCAAGATCCCTTAACTTAGTCTTACATTTAATACCTATTGGAGTAAGATTCTTATTTATAAGTGATGAATGGATGTATAGATCTTTAACTTTGGTTAATCACTTTTTGAAAAGATAACTTAACACATTAGTTTATACTTTGGGCCGGGTTGTTACAACGACAACATCTTAGATTGCCTCCTCCTTAGTCGTAGCATGCATCTTACCCTACTGCTTTGACCTACCACCACGCATTTGCCCATCAGCCTACCCCACATGTCCTGTGTCGTGCCTGACCAACATCCATCATAGCTAAGTCGTCCTTCCCCTGTAAGCCCCCGTTCTCTAACCCCTTTGGCTCTGTCAGCCATGTCTACCGCCCTAGCCTTGTTGCGCCCATGGCTGCTAGTCGCCTCCACCCGCCACTGTCCTGAGTCTTGGCAGGTCATGTTGGGAGAAGTGGCCACTGTGACAGTGCAGTAAAGTCCTCCATGCTACCATTGCTACTATGGTTGTTACTACTGTAGTGTTGTTGAGGTTGCTGGTTATACTATTACTGATGTCATGACTACCTCGGGCACTGGTGCCTCTGTCACTCTGGGCAAACTGGGTACTCTTGATAGTCACCACCTCGCTGACCCTGGAAGGACTGAGTTTGCTGAGGGAATCTCTACACCAACTGTCCCTCGGCAGCATACGCTATCACTCCACCATCACTCCTTTGCCTCTGTTGTTGCGGTCCCTGTTGATCCCGTGCTTTGTTCTTCTAGCCCTTGCCCCTAGTTTGTATGGTGCCCTTGCCTGATTGTGCGAGTCATGGGCATGCTGGCACTCTAGTGCCCTCATCACTGCCTCGGCTAGGGTAGAATATGAAAAAGTAGCGACAACTACTTGCAAATTGATATGGAGGCTGAAACAAGTTGGGCAGCTTGCTCCCTCTCTGATGGGAAGCTACCCAGAGCAAACCTCTCCATCATGAGGAATCCGGCCTGGTACTCTAGCATAGATGTACCCTCCACCTGTCTCAAGGACAAAACTCCATCTTCTTCTTTGCCCTGATGACTGCAAAGAAGTATTATGAGTAGAAGACCTACCTAAACTTGTCCGATTAAATCTTCTCTAGGGCGCTTCCCTCCAATAATGCGATATGGGCAGACTCTCATCATAGCTGACACATGGCCCTAGTGGCCATGTGCACCCATAGATCTAGAGGACAACCCATATGTGTCAGCACTGCCCTTGCCTTTTCTATCAACTCCAATGTAACCTACATATCCGTCTTCCTATAGAATAGATGACCACCGTTCTTCAAGAAATAGTCAACATCCTACCCCTCCCTAGTATGATGATGCTTTGGGCACCGATTGCTAGAACTCTCTCCAACCATGAATTGTCGAGGCCTCGCAATCTCTGCCTTGCTAGTGGCCTGTATGGGGTGTGGAACTCCCACTAGCATCCCGGGTGCCAGAATCTCATATAGGCCTACTATAGGTGGGGCGATGGGGACATGTAAAAACTATGCTATTAGCGTTGACAGGGGTGGCACACATCTGGCTCAAAGGCCTTAGCAAGAGTCTCAGTCTCCGTTGGCCTCTTCTCTAGCCTAGCCACTGCAATGACCATCTCTCGAACTGTGTCCTACAGCCGATTCATGTCATCTCGAGAACTCTGATAGCCCTCCAAGGCTCTCAATTGCATTGCTCTCACGGTCTGGCTATCCTCATGCAGGATCTTGATCATCTCGGTCTACGGGTCCATCGTCAGCTCTTGCACGGGAGATGGGGATTGCCTAACAGGTGCCGGCGTTGGTGAAGGTTTGTAAAGTAGCAGGGGTCAACCTCTGGACGAACACTCAACCATTTGGTCTACTCAGCTAACACTCAGAATTGACACTAAGGGCTCATACTCTAAGCACTCGTAAACTGACAGTATGTACAACACAAAATGGGGTTAACAAAAATACACATAGCACATACGTGTTGGCTAGGATATGGATCGACTTAGGTGTGGGTGCAGGGATTAGAGGGGGTGGGGCAGGGGGAGGGGGGTCTTAACCAGAGTATACACCTACAAACATGCCATACATCATATCGTACAACATACATCATACAGTACGCGCGTACAACACAATGCATTCCAAAGGTTTGATGCCTTAATTGTTTAAGAGGTTGGCTCTAATACTAAGTTTGACACCCACAATTCTGCTCGAAGGGATGGACCAAATTGTGATATTATAAATTAGAAAGCTATTTGTTGGGCTATTATATATAGAATTTACGGAAGCGGATTTTATCCCTCCAGGAGGCTTAAGACAGACTTCATATTAGATTTCACAAAACACATGACGAGTTATAATGCATAGGACAGATCTTAGACTTAAAGCTCCTATATGAGCATTCTGAGCCACAACAAAGTCAGAAGCTCCTTTGTGACTAATTGAGTGGCTTTATAAATACGATAAGCACTCCGAGCTATATGAAGACAACACCCCTAATGTATCTAAGAGATAGGCTGATGTGGCATGCTCAAATTCTTATATTTAATTGAAATGATTGGATTAGGTATCTTAATTTGCTTAATACAGATGAGTGTGGTATATTAAATAATGGGTCATAGTTACCTATTCCACATACCCTGCTTATAAAATTAAACTCTAAGACATCATCAAATTCTAGGGCATCACACCCTAATACCCAATCTTCACGTGTTCTTCAAGCAATAGGTTCATACATTCCACGTACTCACATTTCTCTACATACATCCAGCTGCAACCAAATGGGTTTCGTATACATGGATTAGCTCCTCGTCATGTTCCAGGACCCTGAGGCTTATACACCTTGTAAACGATAGTTAGCCTTGCCTCAAAGTTTATATGCTCCACAATAATATGCTAATTAAGTGATAAACTAGACACACATGCACAAACAAAAGTCATAAAACCCAATCCATCATACATAGTGCATCATATGTTTAGGGTTCATGGCCACAATACAGTCATCCATACAAAAAGATAGTTTGATACACAAAAACAAGCACATAACATGGCCCCCACCACCACCACTGAGCCTCCCGATCCATGTACATAAGTCGGCTAACGCCAAGGGACTTCACCTACATATAGATAGGAAAAATGTCAGCAAGTTTGATTACTAGTCTGAATAACTACCAGTAAAACAATACGGGCAAGTGGGTATTCTATTACACTAGAGGAACTTGAGAAAACTTACAGAAGCCTCACATGGGCGGTAAGCAAACTAAGTTATTTTAAAAGAGTTAACGCTATCAAGCACGATAAATATTTATACTCATACAAACAAGTTTACCCTTCACAACTTCCATATAACACTCGCCACAGTATTCAAGTGGCAAAGAAATAATTAAGTTAGTACCATAAATTTTGAAAATGTATTTTAGTACCATAAATTTTGAAAATGTATTGCATTACGCAATACCTTCATACTTCGCATTACCTCAATGTTTGAAGTGGTATGATTCATAATTTTTGTACAAACATCTCTTTTGCCATGGTACTCTAGTATTTTTTTTATGTAGATCTTATTGTTAGGAGTTTATAGGCTTTAGAATCATGTCATTTTCATGTGAATAAAAATAGTTGGGTATTTTTTATTGTACTGTGGTCACTTCCATGCATTGTTTGGTGTAAAACCAGTGTTGCAGAAATCGGCCGATTCCGTGCGGAATCGGCCGATTTAAATCGGATCGGCGTCGCGCCGATCCGATTTCGGGGCCGAATCGGGCGGCCCCGAATCGGCCCGGAATCGGCCGAGTTCGGCCGATTCCGACCGATTTAAATCGGAATCGGAATCGGCCGATTTAAATCGGAATCGGTTTTTTTAGGAAATTACCAAAATACCCTAGGTATGATTTTTATTAAATTATTTAAGCATGGGTAAAATGGTAATTTGGATTTTAAACCTAAAATCAAACCCGCTCCCTGACACCGCCGCCGCTCGTCCGCCCGCCGCCGCCCGGTTTCCGCCTCCGCCGTGCGGCCCCGACTCCGCGCTCGCCGCCGACCGGGCTGCCGACCTCGCCGCCGACCTCGCAACGTCGCCGCCCACCCGTGGCCGGACCGAATCGGGCACGCACGAATCGCTCGCCGACTCCGCCGCCGGCTCCGGGCCGCCGACGGTTCGTCCGGCCGGGCTGCCGACATCGACCGGGCTGCCGACATCCTCCGACATCGCCGCCGCGAGACTCGCCGCTGACCGGGCCGCCGGTGGCGGCGGGGGTAAAAATCGCACGGTGGCATTCTTGTAATTAAAAGTTGACTCGAGTCTAACTCGAGTCAAAAATAATAATTAATTCGAAATAATTTAAAAAATCTTAAAAAATATTTAAAAATATCAAAAACTATAATACACAGAATAATATCAAAATAACATCAATACTTAATTTTAATATATTTATATTATAAATTGTCAAATTATTATATATAACTGATTAAATTAATTTGGACCGATTCAACTGAACCGATTCCTGGCCGATTCAGACCGATTCCGATTCCGATTCCGATTCACTGGAAAACCGATTCCGATTCCGATTCCGATTTATGCAACCATGTGTAAAACTCATATCTCATGCATTTTTACATGATTTTGGTTTTGATGTGTTCACAAGAGAGATCCACAACTTCAATGTGTATCACTTCCTCTGTTATGACTTGCATGTACATGCATGGGTACTAAACTTGGCAAAGGCGGTAGCTTACATAATCATTGTGACCTGGTTACCCATTTTTCCTATTTTTATAGCCTGATGTAAGTTATGGATGATGTCTATCTTTTGCAAGATTGTAGATCTATGTGTTTTCTTTTCCTTGTAAATTTACCACACTAAAATAATTAGTTATATGCATTGACAAAACCCCTAATTGTTTGGTGTATTCGCTATGATGTATGCTTGCCTTACCATTCTCTAAGATTGTGCTATGTGATGAGCTAACTAAAAGTAATTAATAAAATCTGTAAAAATTAAGTTTTCACTCACTAATTGTCTACTCGAAACTTGTAAGTTTTGGCACCAAATACAAATCATTTTGGTAGTTACCTTAATAGGTTTTCTGGAGTGTGCAGGAAAATAGTGTGAAACCCTAGTTCTCTAACTTCGGATGTAAAATATGACTAGGTAAATGGTGATCAAGCTATTTGAAATTTCTCCCAAACCTTAGGGATGTTCCTACAGCATCATATTCAAATTTGGGATATTTTTGCTCAATAAATCTCTAGTTAGGATTTTTCCAAACCTAATAATAGGTCCACTCAGCTCCAAAAATGACTTAGCTAATACCCACCACTCCTGATCCCACTTAGGCCTAAATCCTTAGAGTTTGGACCTGAACTTTTATTGGACTCAAACTGATGGTGTTATCTACTTATTTGAATTTACCCGGCCCATTTGGAGTCTCCAAGCTCGTGAACAAAACTTAGAGAAATTGATACATGGCCTAAGAACACTATTCCAAGCACCTTAGCCCTATTTTAGTAAGCTCTGATTACCACACTGGCCGATGGTCTAACACTTGGTAAATTTTCCCTCGAACCCTTAGAGTATTAGGACTCACTGGTCCAAATTGCACCTAATTTTGACATCCTTTGGCTTGTCTGAAAAATTGTCTGGTTAAATCCATTTAATTAAAACCTAATTATTGGACTTTTCCAACTAAGTATATATGAAATCCTAAATTATAATTAAATTACCTAATGTGGTTTAATTTCTCATTAAGCAAGTAATTAAGTTAAGTAAGCGTCTTATATGTTGTGCATGTGTTGAGGCTTTGCCTTGATATGCATGCTAATGTGATCCGAGTTTGATTCAATTCCATCTCTATGCTAGATTACATGATGTGAGCTCGTCGATCTAAGATGAAGAGCTTCACTCATCTAGGTCCGTAGAACTCTCCTTCGCTTCATTTTTGCTTGGCTTCTTAATTGTTGAGTTTAATCACATTTTTAGACATAGGATGACGTCGGCTATGTTTTATTGGATCCCTCTAATGTCTGACCATTTGGTCAAGTTTTTCTAAGTTTAATATAGTTTTTCAAGGTTAAGATCCCTTGATAGTTTTTAAAGAAAAGATCTAGAAACTATTATGAAAATCCTTACCCAAGCCTATTATATAAGTATATGAAGGATTACGGTTTTAAAAACAAGAGGGATTGTATGGGCAATATGAATTACACTAATACTCCTTCAAACCCTGAGGTAATGTAATGTATGAGGGTACTACGTAACGCAATACATTTTTAAATTTGTGACCTAACTTAAATGTTTATTTGCCACTTAAAACCGTGGCGGGTGTTATATGGAGGTTGTAAGGGCGTGAACTTTTATGTATGTTTATGAAATTATTGAGCATGTGTGCAAGCTTATTAATTATGTATCCTTGCTTACTACCCTGTGAGACTTTTTTTTGAAGTTTCTAAGTTCACGTGAGTAATAGAATACTAATTTGCCAGTATTGCTTTTATAGGTAGTTATTTTAGACCGATAAGAAACTGATGTTTTCCCCCTATATGTATATAGGTGAGTTCTCATGGCATTGGCCAGCATAGGTACAAGGATAAGCAGCTCAATGATGGTGGCGAGGGCCCTTTCTTGTCTTTATGTTATGTTTGAACTTCATTTTGGGATGATTGTATTTGTGGACATGAGCCCTTAACATCATTATGAGTCTCCTATGACTTTCGATTGGGTTATAATATGATGTTTGCATATGTGTTTAAATTATTATTTTCATATTATTACATCATTGTGGAGCGGTTAAACTTTGGGACAATGGCTAACCATCATCAACAGGATGTTTAAACCTCAAAGTCCCAGAACATGACGAAGAGCTATCTTAGGTACACGAAATATATTTGGTTATAACTATGTGTCGATGGAGAGAAATGTAGGTAGGAGGAACATACGGGTCATACTACACGAAGAACCCACGTGAAGATTAGATGTTAGGGTATGATGCCCTAGCATTCGATGATGTTTTGTGTTTAATTTTACTTATGAGGTATGTAGAATAAGTAACTGCAACCCAGTGTTTGCGTTATCGCACTCATCCACATTAAAAAATCAAGTTGGATAATTTAATTATTGAATCTAAGAATAAGAATTGGAAGCATGTCATAACATCCAACCTCTTAGCTACATTGGGGGTGTCACCTTCATATAGCTCGGAGTGATCATCATATTTTTAAAATCACCCTCTTAGCCATAGGGGCGCCACATTCTAAGAAATCCTTGTAAGGTGTTTGTCTTAAGCCTTATGGAAGGTTAAGATCTACTTTTATAAAGATTGTATGCTATATCCCAACAAGTAGCTTTCTACATTATAATATCACGATTCAACCTGTCCGTTTAAGCCAAATTGAGGTATTACCATTATTAGTTATTTTTTATTTAATAACCTTGAAATTGTTATATAGAGGAGATGCATTGTCACGACCCGGATACAATTCTTAATCTTCTTATCGAAGGAGATCATAAAATGTTTGCACATCCAAATTAGATTGTTCATTGATAGAGTCACAATGGCAGTGCCGACTGATGAGCCTCAAAATGTGGACTAGCAATATCATATACCATCCCCTAAAACCTAAATTATCCTTATCAAACACACTTGAACTTGAGCTTCCATACTCATGATATCCAGGTACGGACAATAATCTCTCACCGTGAGAGGTCTATATATAATATGTTGGCATAAATTTATAATATTGTAAATGTTAACATCATCTCCTTACATACTCCATTGATTGGCACATCAATTGCTTGTTTAAAGAATTTCCAAATTACCAATAATTTTTTGATACGAGAATACAAAATCAAGAAACATCTCAACTCCTCGCTTATAATCTGGATTCAAAAATCCTCCTCCTGGCCACCTTTTATACATCCAGTAGCTCCGTACTTTTTTGACAAAATTTGACCTCGAACTTTGGTGCCCATTTGTTGGAAAAATAATTTTGATACCAAAATTTTTAATGGCAATTTGGTAACAAATTTTAAAAATGAGCCACCAAAATTTTAGTGGCAAAATTTTGGTGGTGTTTATTTTTTATGCCGAATAACGGTGTCTTGTTTGGTGGCAAAATAATTTTGACACCAAAATTTTCAGAGACAGTTCGACAAAGTATTTTTAAAAATACTTAAAATTTTGGTTGTATATATTTTTTACACCGAAAAATATTCTCTATTTGGTGGAAAAATAATTTTGACACCATAATTTTTAGTGATAATTAAGTGACAAATTTTTAAAAAACACCACTAAAATTTGACACTGAAAAATGGTGTCTGTTCAGTGGTAAATATTTAGTTGCCGACCTTTTGGTGACAAAATAGTAGTAGAGTTTGGTGATGCTTTAAATTGGTGATATTTGGGTGATAAATATTTTTATCATTGTATTTTAGTGACAAAACAATGACTAATTTGTCACCAGAAATTTCTGTGATAAAAGATTCATTTTCCATTGGTGTAACTTAATGAAATTTCTTTATCATAATCAATATTATAGTACGAATTGAAAGGCAAAAATTATTGGAACCAGATCTTAATTAAATTACTAGCTGTGATCTATATACAAATGGAGTTTGAGCTGGTTATAATGAAAATTCTCTAATGGGCCCCTTTAATTGGACTGCAATTACAAATATTGAAGGGCTCAATCATCCATTGGAGCGCATATTGTTCCACAAGGCCTCTCTTAGAGAAAACAATATCATAAGGACAGATAATCACTGAAACAAGATACCAAACTCCTTTTTTTATTTTGGAAAATTAAAATATCTATCGTTTGAATTATAATATAAGCAACAATTATAAGCGCTGACGTAGAGTTCCATTCATATAGACGTTTAGTCATATGATCTTACTAGGAGTGGTTTTTCTTAATTAACTATTATTAAAGGTAAAGTAATATATAATCATGTAATTAATCATCTGATATGGGTTTGTATATGTGTTAGACCTTGATTGATAACGTTTCTAATGGCATATATAACTTGGTTATTTTTAAAAAAATCTATTAATGTTGTAAAAGGAATTATGATATCATGTTTTTATTGTTGTTTTTATCATATTTGGGATGAATTGTTTTTGAGTTTTTGAGTTTTTAAGGGTATTTTAGTTTGTTAAGAATAAGCTATTTTAGGAAATAATTTTACTCTTGTCCAAAACCATGCTAATTAGCAGATTGGTAAGACACCATCATTCTTGCGTGGAAAAAAACGAAAGCAAAAAAGTTGACGGTCAAGAGTGATTACATAGCCCATCCATATCTCTACCATCGTTAATAATTAATCTTATTTAATTCCAAAAGCAGGGATAAACAAATTGGCATCAAATGTTCGCTTTAACCCCTATTTTTCTTTCACGCTAGGGACATTAACACATGGGTTAGGTGAAGCCATTTTGCTTATATTTGGCCTCCAATCTTAAACCTCTCCCACCACACCAAACCTCCATTAATTTTCTCCGACCAAACCTCTCCATCTCCAAACTCAGCATAGCCATGGAGTCCCACCTGCATCTTCAAAATGTGTCCGACGAGAACTCAGCCGCCATGCTGGCCATGCAGCTCGTAAGCCTCTCGGTGGTGCCCATGACCCTCAAGGCGGCCATTGAATTGGACGTCTTTGAGGTCATAGCCAAGGCCGGCCCAAAAGCGTATCTCTCGCCGGCGGAGATAGCTGCCGAGCTCCCCACCGACAACCCGCAGGCCGCCACCATGCTGGACCGAATGCTCCGCCTGCTGGCCAGCTACAATGTCCTTAGCTATTCACTCGTGACCGGCGAGGACGGGCGGGTAGAGCGACGATACGGCCTCGCGCCGGCCGGCAAGTTCTTGGTGAAGAATAAGGATGGGGTGTCGTTTGCGCCGTTGGGCCTCATGAACCAGGACAAGGTCCTCATGAAAAGCTGGTAAGAACTGGCCTAGGATGGAAAACGAATTGTTTAAACACTACCTAATATTCGTGAAAGACGGAAAAGAAAATTGTTTAAACAATATCGATGTATCGAATATCGATGATTTAGTTTTACAATTTATTTAAAATTACATTGTTAAATTTACAGGTACTATCTAAAGGATGCAGTGCTGCATGGGGGGATACCTTTCAACAAGGCCTATGGGATGTCAGCCTTTGAATACCATAGCACAGACCCGACGTTCAAGAAGGTGTTCAACCGAGGCATGTCGGATCACTCTGCACTTGTGATGAATAAATTGTTGGAGACCTACACAGGGTTTGAAGGGGTGGGGAGCCTTGTGGATGTGGGTGGTGGTGTGGGGGTCACCGCCAACCTCATCGTCTTCAAATACCCAAACATTAAAGGCATCAACTTCGACTTGAAGCATGTTATTGACGATGCTCCTGCTTTTCCTGGTTGGTATATACTTTTTAGTCAAGCTAAACAAAAATAAAAAAATAAAATCGCTTATAGATTATACGACAAAAAAGTTATGTTTTTACTTGAAGGCCTACCACGCTCATTAAAATGTAGAAAGGCTTGCTTTAAGGGGTTTTTTTTCCTTTAAATTATAATACATAACAACTTTCATAAGATTTAAATTTCATTGTTAGAATTGTTTTAAATTTTGAGACTCGAACTTAACTCGAAAGTCTATATAATGGAGTTGACTTGGCTCAAAATTAAATCCTATAATTAAATTTATAGTTCTCAAACAAATTTTTTGAATGGTAAATAAAATGAATAATAATAATTTTTAAGGTCTTAATGTATTTTTATTTTAATTATGTCACTGTATGTTCTAAAACAAAAAAAAGATGGCAAAACAGCTGGTGGGCAGGCATATATATATATATTTCAAGGCTCCACCACTGACATCAAATTTTGTATTTCCCTACGTTCACATCTTGTCTTGTTAATGAGCCGCGGTGAGTCAACCCAGAGTAAGAAAAGTCGATTCTTTAGTTTTACAAAGTCGAGTTTGTGCCGTTGACGTGGCCACTCAGTGAGCTGAGATGATTCGACAAATAACGAATAATTTTAGAACTATGGCTTGTGGGAGTTCTCGCCAAAACTGTCTTTTTTTTTCAAAAACTAAATATTATCAGCTAAAGGTGAAGGTGATGTGAATGGAATATTGCAGGCGTCCAACATGTGGGTGGAGATATGTTTGAGAGTGTTCCAAGTGCAGACGCCATTTTCATGAAGGTATGGCCTTTTTTTTTGTTAATCTCTACAATTTTTATCATAGAATGCCTTAATTTACCTAGCATGAACAAACGAAAGATCCAATTTTAAGTTCTCAAAGACTCAAATAACAACATTAAGGAACTACTAATTAACTAGTCTCCCATACAGAATTTAAAATGTCGTGACATGAATATTAATGCAAAATAGTGTCGGCAATTATTATTATGTATAATTAACGTGGGTTTTTGCATTTTGCAGTGGATTTTGCATGATTGGAGCGATGAACACTGCTTGACGCTATTGAAGAACTGCTACAAGGCTCTTCCAGCCAAAGGCAAGGCAATCGTAGTGGAGATGGCTCTCTTAGATGAGCCAAAACCATCCCTTGAATCCAGTGGAGTGTATCAGGTGGATATGATAATGTTGGCCCATAACCCAGGTGGGAAAGAGAGGACACGAAGAGAGTTTGAGAGCCTTGCCAAGGCAGCAGGCTTCTCTGGCATCAAACCAGCTTGTAATGTTTATAACATTTGTGTGATGGAGTTCTACAAGTAGGTTTGTGTTCATCTATCAATTATTTGGAGCATATTTGGGCGAAGTATATCATTTTACTGGTTTAAAGATTGAGCTGTGATTCGAGTGTTTCCCGATTAGCAGTTTCATTTTGCTGAATAGTAGTTGTGCCTCACCTAAGGATTTTCTCTCAAATTTATTGTATAATAAAAAATATGATGAACAATTGGGAATTACTGTGACTTTTTTCTCAAAAATTAAGATGAGTTTGCTAATTAATCAGCATGCTGAAACACTGCCTTTGGGAAGCGCTTTTCTGCTACCCAAAAATACATTTTAATAAACTTTGTCCTATATGGTTATTTAACAATACCGACTATTTGATCTTTATAGGTATTATGAAAAAAGGAATAATTGAAATTTAAAAAAAGAAGCAAATAATGATAATTGGCCCCCCAAAACGGTTTTCAATTAATTAGAACAATTATTTTATCCAAGTGTTGATTAAAATTAGTCTCACGATATGCCAATAACTGATCATTTAATATACACCAAAATTAATGGGCCATTGATTCTTGAAGGACCGTTGAAAATGGGCCTCGAAGGACCTTCTTAAAATGGGCCCTCAAGGCCCATATTAATTTCTTAGAATGCTTTTAGTGGGCCGGAGGAACCTAACCAAATAGGGTTGGACTCAATGTAACAATTGCTCCTCGACTGTCATATATTTTGATGAAACCAATTAAAATTTCTCATACAGTTTCATCTGGTATGCCTTGATTAATTAATCGCCTAATTGCCTTAATTTATCTTTGCCCAGCTTGAGCGCACATTTCCATAAAAAATTCAGCCAATTATTTATTTTAACAAACTTTAGTTCAGAACCTGCGACTCATGCTAAATCTCATTGCAAGGTCATGATCTCAAACCATTGTTATTTATTAGTTATTTTTAAAGGTCCATTTAGTTGGCATAATAATAATATAAATGAAAAAAATTATATAAAATGAAAATGTAATAAGATGAAATGACATGAAAGTTTTAAAATTTTTCTTTATATGTTTTGATAGTAGAAAATAAGATAAAAATAAAATATTCTTTTTTATGTGCACATGTCTCCCAAAATTTTTTCCATTTTTTTTATTTTTCAGAAGAAAATATTATTTTATAAAATTTTTACACAGAATTACTTTGACTGAAATTGAATTTTTTTTATTAAATTTAAAGTCATTAAAATACAAGAAAATTTGTGATACTTAAAATTTATATTTGTTTCATGCAATTTCAGAACAACCAATCAATCCATAAATGTATATATAACTAGCGTATAAAAATCACCTAAACATAGAAATTGATGAGTGTATATGTAACTTATATAAGTATCTTTCAATTTTGGTTCAACTAGAGTAGAATGAGTACTTAAGTCATGAAGTTATCTTAAGCTTTTTGTTATAAAATTATGCCACTAACTACTTCGCTTAGTGAACAAATTTAACAAGACCTCCTATATATTCCCTGATTGGAGAACTTCCCAAGTGTAATTAACAACTCAAAAAACAAAATTTAAAGAAAAAAATATCAACACTTTATAATGAATTCCTGGTCGGCTAGGGTTATAAATCCTTTGCACATTCACATGATGAATATGAAAAAAATATTGATCCATTCGTTACATGGAAACAACGGCATTGACTTGCTCAAAACAAAGCCCAACTTTTGCCTTCATTAATTTAAATCACTTGCAGCCTGCATTCCAGCAGCCGATCCCTTGACCTAGTGTGGCATATGAATCTCGTCCATATGGGCCGGTTTAGATTTCTCCCTTCAACTCACAATCAGACTTGACTACTTCATATGCCTATCTTGATTAGTACCCATCTTGATCTGCAATTGTTTGGTCTCACCAAATTTCCAATCACCATCTCGAACAAGAGTATAATCTTCCATTAGATTTAGCTTTTGTGAGGGGAAGCTAGATCATATGAACTTGCAAGTGGCATCACATGTATGCATTCCCATCCTCAATTGTTCAAGCGCTAAACCATAACGTATCCTATTGCAATATATGCCATCTAGCCTGCTTTTCCTTGATCTATATATAGACTCCAGACCTGTTAATTTGTTTGGAATGAAGATAGCATTGAGTGGTCAATGGGCAATTAGATGTACGCGTGAATCACCTGATAAGTATCACATAGACAATACTGCTAATTAAGCAAGCAATTCTCAAGCCTGTTAATTAGGAAGTATTATGCTATAAGTTAAGTTCCCTAGGTACACTTGGATATGGCTAGCTGTATTGCAAAATTGTAGCTTTGAGTTATCCACCTTAAACATTTATTTAGTTTTCGCTTCTCTAAATCCCTCTTATACGAACCAGTGGATGCATGTGTAGGTGTAGATAACCTATGGCCCTAGGAGGCGCCTGGATAGCCATAGCTTTGAAAATGTAACTACACTACAAACCAGGCCCATCGATGATTGGCAGGATATACAACACACAAATCAAATATTCTTGACACTCGTTGTCTCAGTCGACTAAGGAAACTTCAAATACACATCCATCTATGTCACTAGTACTCCACTAGCTAGATAAACCAATGTTTTTCAACTTACATGATGGATATATCTCTTGTTCATTAGTGACAAAAAATAAAATATATTCGCGAATTGCAGAACCTTCCTCTCCGATATTGCCTGAGTTTTCAAAGCCAGCTAGGTGAAGTACACGTCACGTTATTATATGCAGGAAAGAGGGGAATACATGACCAATACTTGGCTAGCAAAATTTCTTGGTTGATAGCCTCAAATTAAGCTGCCTATAATGTGCTGCCTGACCTTGTACGCAACTTAATTCACCAACCGATAAATTAAATATAGCGTCGCAAACATCAAGTAACCCACGTCTTATTACATTTTAGTGAACAGTAAAATTAGAGGATCATGCATTTGGCTTTTGACGACTTTACATTCGTAGCTAGGTTGGAATTTGACGTGCATTCAATTATGAACAGAAGTGAGACGGGGAAGATGCTAGTGATCTCGTGGGTGAGCAGTACAAGTTGTCAGCAAATATATAGAAGCTGTACGTACAATACTGTATACATAATAAACTATCTGTGGTAAGTATAGATAAAAAATATATGTTAAGTCTGTCATTCATTTATCACTTGAGGGGGGCATGCAGTACTACAGAGCTGTATAGAAAATAACCCATATTTTCTGCTAGAACGAGGCTTGATAAAAGGACCCAACAGAAAGATTCAACGGTTTATCAGGCCCCTACATGGCAAAGAAACAGATTGGAAGAAAGAGGTAAAATTAATGAACAGGAAGAGAATAAAACAGAGCAGCTTCTTATTCCTTCTTCTGCAACGGCTGGACTCTGCTATAGCCTGTATTATATGTATGGTGCTGGGACGTGCTCACCATGGGCAGGAATACTTTGGGGTTTCACGCCTACCCCTCCTGACATCTTCTCATCCTGCTTGGTGTACATCTTTACCTTAGTACTTTTCGTCTTGCATATTTGGTTGCATAGAAGCATAGATAAGAACTTTTATGAAAACCTATAATCTTATCTTATTCGGTTAAAGATTAAAGTAGGTTTATGACTATCCTCTCGCTGTAATATATTGTTTTGTTCAAGTAATTATTTTGGGAACATATGCTTTGAGTCAACTTTGCTCCAATTTTTATGAGATAATTCCACAAGTGATTACCTTAGATTTATAAGATTGATTCTTTGACTCTTCGAAGTACTCAAATCATAAAATTATTAGTAATCATAGTTTAAAATTCAAAACTCAAATTATGTCAGGGAGTGGAGTTCACTTAGAGTCGACTCCAAGCCTATTGACTCGGAGTCATTTATATTTAATTTTTAATTGTGTAAATAAATAATTTTATAAAATTAGCATATATTACTGTTTTGATACTTGAAATTAATAAATATATAATTTATATTACTTAAACATATTGATTTAGCTAATCTAAAAAATATATAATATATTTTAATCTTTTATGACTTGGCTTGAAGAGTAAATTATAAAATCAGTCGGTATGAAGTCATCCATAAAGTTTAACTCAACAAGCTAAGGAATGGAGTCCATTCAAAGAGATTTTGGAGTCAAAAAAAATTTGGAAAATATGTTTGTAATATCATCAGTAATTTTCCATTAATTTCGCAAATAGTATGCCATAAGAGAGGTCATTTTGAAGTAGTTGTTTTGCTGCATTAATAAATTAATATAAATAATTTGATCAGTCGACTCCATTACTTCTGGAATCAATTCCAAAATTGATCAGTTTTTAAAAAATTATTTATGTATATATCGAATATATAAATTTTCAGCTTAACGATAGTGTTTTTTGCACGAATAATGGGTATAGTGATAGTTAGAGAGAAAAGATTACTATATTTAATCCATGTCTATTACCTCTTTGCATGACATAAATTCTCTTTGTCTTATAATATTAATTTATAATAGACACATTCACCTTTATACATGTTCTTTTCATAGTTTAAAATTTCGTTTTTTTACTCCAAAAGCTTTCAAAGTTGATTCTACTACGTGGCTTTCCGAGTTGAACCCTATTATGGCTCCCCGTTGATATATTTTATCTTTGTTGCCTTAAATTTCCCTAGGGTTTTCTCGAGTCTAGTAAAAAAAATTTTAGTCTTCCTCGAGTTTTTTCGAATCACATAAAAAAAGGTTTTGAAGATGTATTATTTTTTTAGTTTGGCTAAACCAATAATTTAAGGTAATAAAAATTATATATTTATCAATAAGTGTTTAAGTAAACAATATTTATTAATTTGATATATTCTTTAGCTTATTGGATTAAAAAATTAAGATAAATGACTTAAAGTCGGCTTAGAGTCCATATATAGCCTACCAAGTGGTTTCCTACTCATGAGTTTTTAAATTACGGTTCTTTTTGGTTGTAAAGGTGCTCAGAATACAAATTCTTCAGGGTATTAAGTGATATTATTTCACTTTATTAGGTAATCATGACTTGTAAATCATGTCAATTAATTAGTATTTACCAATACTTAGCATGATGTAAATATTGATTAGCAAAATGTGGGATTCTATGCCAAAGTTTTTCAGTTTGAATAGCAATATTGCAGGAAGCACCTGCTTGGGGAAGTTTTCGTTAATTATTATTTTTAGATGGAAATATTTGATGTTACCACAGGAATAGGAAAAAGGAAATACTCAATGAGGTCTCACTTTCATGTTGCTATTATGGCGTAGGAAATGATCATACACAATACAGCTTCAGTGTTACAACTTAAGTGAAGAAAGGTAAAAAAAAGATTCTTTGGAAAAAGGAAAATAGTTAATTAAAAGAAAAAGTAGAATTATGGATGAGAGATATCATCGCCGCCAAGAATTGGCCGGCCTTCTTTAATATCTAGGGTCGGCTAGTGGTCCTTCATCTATACATGGAAAACGCCAACGCCCACGTATATATGATACCCATGATAAAACAAGAATATATTCATATACCAGGTTTTGCTTCCAGTAAGCTAGCTACAGCTTATTCTTGTTATACAAATGGTAGGCAAATGATGCTATAGAAAAGTGGGTAGCACCTCTTATCTGAACAAATAGAGAGCTGGTGCTGCTGCATGCATTAAACTGGAGGTCCCCCACCCATTTGATCTGTGATGTTAGCTGTAAAATTATCATTTTCTTTATGTTTCTTTCTGTCTTCTTTACAATTTCCATCAGACCTGCTACTTCTTTAATTTGCCATGGTAGGTTGAAGGGTAGTGTCTTGTACCATATGACCACACATTTATAGTAGCTCATGAACAGCACAAAGAGGCAACATGGCATAAGTAGCTTTAAAATTTTATTTTGACTTTCAAAATTCCCGATTTTACAATTCAATGGCAATACCAAATACAAGTCCATGATTAACTCTAAGGCCGTATTTCACTCTCATGTTGAGGAATACTGAGTTGACCTAGCTAAATACAAATTAATAGGCCTTTTTTTTATAAAATGTGATTAATTAAGATATACACATGTCCTCATTGATATAATATAATAAATTTTATCTATGTAAATATTGGGTGTGAGATTTCAAATGCATATATATATATATATATATATATATATATATATATTTATAATGGACCAGTGAAATCTAAGTGGTTCAAACCCAACTCAATCACCTTCCTAATATGTTTGATGATAATTAATTAATGAGCAATTAAAATATACATCTTATTTCTATTTGATTTTTTGAAGGAAATAAATAAAATTGTATGATGTAGATTGTCAAATTGGATATATTTGTTACATGCTTAATTAGTTTCTTATATAAAAATCAACTGGGGAAGATATTGTGCCATGCACAACTTATATTGGATAAATTTTAATTGTATGCATAAACTTTTACTAAATAATAAGATAGATTATAATAATTTAATATATTAGTTATGAAATGTGATTGACTTCAAATGTATATCCTATTCGAAAGAAAAAAATAAAATATACTTATTTAATTTTTTTATTTTAAAGAAATATCATATTTGAATGAAAAGAATTTTAATTATTAGATTTTTTATTATATTTTTTTCAGAACATGTAGAGAGACTCTTATTAGTAAGAAGTTAAAAGTTGAAGTTAACCTAGTTTGAACTCCTCTCGTAAAATTTATTATTATTATTATTTTAAGAAATTAAAGTTAGTGAGATTCGACCCGTGACCTTCTACAAGAGGTATTTTTATTGTATTTTTGAGATTTTTTTGTATTTTAATTAATGGATTTCTTATTTTTAACCTCAGGTCAGTATTAAGTTTTTCTTTTATTAATAAGAGTAGATAAGTAGGTACCCGTAGAATAAGAAATAATGGATTTTGAATTGTGTTATAAATTTGATTATGATAAATCTTTTTAGGAAGACCGCATACACTACTACAAGGAAACATGGCATAAATGACGATAAATTTATGTCACTAAATTTCCATATTTTTTATGAACGAACAACAACACAAATTTATTTTTTCAAATTTTCTATATCTGTTTTATTGTCATTGTTGTCATGTTTTCTTGTAACGTGCAGGATAAGCTTGCAAATGTTGCTCTTGACAAAGAAAACTCAGCAAGTTATGAGTACTTATAAACGAATCTATATGCGTTATAATATCGGTTATGATTAAAAACTATGTAACCCTATTTAAAACTCTTCAGAAACTACATATAAATATTTACATGTGGACATAAACCTTTGAGACCACTCATGTAATTTTTACTCAATTAATTTGCAGTGTGGGGAGATGCAAATGATTGATGGCACCAATTCGGAGATTATTATAAAAAAAATGCAGATAAGTTACAACAAATTTGTTATTAAATTTTTTGATTTGACAATAAAAAAACATCCTCACATGAATTTTATTTTATTTTATTTTACATCAATGATGGATTTTGTTATCGCGCGTTGATGGTATTTTTTTAATAATAAATTGAAAAACATGAAGACATTTTTTCGGACCTTGAAATATTTAATAAATAATAATAGACCACTTTGCATAAATCTGTACAAAATCTCGAACGATTGAAAATTTGTTGAAAAATTGAAGCCATTAGTTGGATACTGATACAATGCGAGAATGTTGTGGCAGTTAAACTTTGAAGTCGGTATGAGGAACTCTTTGTCTTCGTTTAATAATCAAGAAGAGGTAGGTTATTTAATGTATGAGCAAGCAACTTGGTGTGCATCATCAAAGATTGAGCAGTCGTGTCTAATCAAGAGACCCCCCATATCATTTTAAAAGAATATGTCATTCTATAGAAAAATTAGGCAGGAACTATACGTATTACAGTAACATATATTAAAGTACAGGCTCTATTTTATATTGCGTTCATGGTCAGAAGACTCTGAAAATGATAAACTCCGCACAACAAATTAATTGAAATTGTGACATCTTCATTTATAATTTATACGTGGTCATGTGTTCATCAGATGTGGGATGGACTTTGCTTCCAATTGTGAGTTTGGTCTGCCGGCCGGCGGCAACCACCGAAAGATGGGGCTCATCTACACATACCAAGAAGTCCAAATGACTAGACAGACAACCCTAATAGATAGACTATTCATTGATCAAGCTGTTTTCTAACCTACAAAGTTGTTACTTTGATGGATAACCTCCTTATTAAAGCTCTCAATGATGCATTGCTTACAAAGGTCAATGTACTACTTCACATGACATATTGCACATAATTACTTCAAGTATATCTTTGATGTATGTTGTAATTACCTTCCCTCCGTGGACGTTCGGGTTCAGAAACTTTTCCCTTGTTTTTACATGATTTTTATGATTAATTATGATGGCAAATTGGCGACGGCTGCTGTCCGCCATAAAAAACCCGAAACTAATTTGCTAAAGGTGCTGTTATGTCAAATGATCGAGACAAATAATTTTGTCAAGGGTTTTCCCGACTAAACTATTTGTTTAGCCCGTGGCAGAATCCCCTGACGAATTAGTATGAATGGAGGCTCTATGCGGTGACAAAAACCCTTTTTCCAGTCCTTGATAAATCACGTAAACCATTACCTATTTTATTTCCATGAAGATGTAACTTATCAGTCTTAATAAGGAGAGTTGGATAGAAGATTTCAGTGTTTATCAATAAATTCAACAGATATCCTCCTAAAGGTCTTGGGACAAATGGTGATCTTTAGGAAAGAAAAGTGCCTGAGAGTTAGTTGATTAATTTTTTTCTCTCTGATTAGGATCATCGATCCTATTATGCTCCACTCATCAACGGTATAATCGTGAAAGATCCTTAAATACATATAGAGGTGAAAGGTGAAAGCAACCAAAAACAAAGAGATAAAAAATCTAAAAATCAAACAATAAGAAAGAGAGGATGCTAGCTAACTAGGACCACGTCATATAAATTCCTATCAGCAAAGAAATCAACCGATCATGGGAAAATGGAACTCTATAATAATACACTTAATTGTATTATCTTCACTCAATTAGTTATTACTTACATTTACTTACTTTATTAAGCCTGACCAGTCATTGTATTCAGACATGCGAGGAAGAAGTTTCATAGGCTGGCCAAGGTGACCATGGCCGCGAAGAAAAGCTAGAAACTGCATCAAACCCTGTTCACAGATATGTAATTTGGACAAGGATACCACCTCTCCTCTCACAACTTCAACATGTGAGCGAATGAAGCTGCCATGGCTCTAGGGTTTGCGACAAACCGGATGTTATTGTCTCGATCGTGATAACTTAAAATTTGTTCATACACACTTCCTCATGACGAATAGCTAAAAACCAGATGCAACTTTTTAATGTATATAGATAGCATCATGTGTATGCAAAAAGGCATAAACAGGGACCACTGAATTTATACTTTGTGTAAAATAAGTTCCGCATAATTTATTATCTCAATGCTTTGATTCAGATTCGCATTGGCCGATATTCATCCACCCGGCCTGTATTACGAATCATACTTATATAAAACTATATATAGAAGACCCTGGGCATGCATGTATTGCTTCTAGTATTGGGATGTGGGCAACAAGGACAGCAAGTTGAATAACAAAATGGGAGGGGAGCTGTCTAGCTAATCTGAAGTGGGTTAGAGAAGAATCAAGAGCATAAACTAAACTCAGGATTTGGTTAATCCAATATCAAAACGTCAGGCAGGTTAAGAAGGTGACGGCAGTGATGATTTCATGAGAGACCATGTTGGTATTAAATTAGACGATTGCTGTATTGGACAATAATCTAATGTGAATACTTAAGAGCTAATTAATCAAGGTGGCAGATATGTTTATGGGAGGCCTGGGACATAAATATAGGACCATTTCAGTATCTCACATCAAAAGTGCATTTTTAAGGCGTATTGGAACTTCCATAGGGAGACCACTCAATTCTGGAGCTGCGTTATTATTAGATTTATCCCACATCGATCGTAAAAGGTGTTGATGACTTGTATATATGGTTAATAGAAAAATCTTATTTTTTGAACTAGATTTTAAATTAAGAAAGGCCCACAATACCTGATTACCGACCGATTGTGGTGGAAATCACCTGATGTATGACAATTTTTTGGAGGCCCAAAAGGCTGGCCTATGCCGACACCGATTGTGGTCTAAAGGGCTGGTCTAGGCCGATTGTGGTAGAAGTTTCCTTTATGGGTTTTGCCTTAAATCGCCTGATGTGTGACGGTCATAGAAAATATCGATGACTTATATATAAGCTAGTGTGACGGTTATAAAAAATGTTGACGACTTATATATAATATATAGGCTAATGTGACGATCGTAGAGAATGCTGGTGACATATGTAACCTAAACATGTTGATGACTTATATATAATATATAGGCTACTGTGACGATCGTAAAGAATGTTGGTGACGTATGTATCCTAAAAAATATTGGTGACTTGTATATAGGAAAGCCTTTGAGTGAAGTTCGCTGGGAGGCTTTTTCTTAATTTACTGTAGTTTGGAAGTGCATCTATATATGTGTACTATATATATATATATATATATATATATATATATATATATATATGCTTCCAATAGGGATCCTCTTTAAAAGTTAAACTCTAATTTCGCCACAGCTCGTCTAGTGTAATCTAATATTTACTTTTATTGATACACAAATACGTACAAACTTGACCAATACACTATTATGTTCAACATGGTGGGGAATTAAGGTGAGTGGTCAGGTGGAGGTGGAGATGACGTCGCCAAGAGAACTCATTTGGCATACATATTTTCCCACGCTTGTGCCAATCTAAGTCCAGTATTGATATTTAAGTAGAAAAGAAAATGATAAAGAAGGAAGGAAAACTTGATGGGTTGCATGTACCCAAAAGTCAAAAGTCATTATACAACCCCCCCCAACCCAAGCCTTTTCTGTATTCTCCCCATCCTTTTTCCTCTTCTCCAATAAATTACTACGCCCAGACGATTGTGATTATCTTTCCCCTCCGTGTCTCAAATTGGTCCCTCCTCCCCCATCAACAACTGGCCACTGGAGCTTATCACAAGCCCAACAAACAAATATCATATATAAATACCCAAATGTTGAAAAGGACAAGTTCACATGAGCAATACCAGACAATTCACAGGGTCCTACTTGCGATAATATAAAGCTCTCTCCCCTTGTCTACCCTTAAGCTTCCCCTTCGTCTTGGTGATATCACCTTCCCCTCTTGTTTCCACCTCTCCTGGCTAGCTACATACCCTTCATCCCCAATCCTCTCATGTTCATAATCATCCAAAATCTGTTTCCTTACCGTGGTATGTAGCATTAGTAGTTTGTTCGAAGATTGGAGGGTGGTGAGGAATTAAGTTGAGTGGAGTTGTCTAATTTTGAGACCACCACCCACACTTGTAAGTCAAACAAAGCATAGGCACCGAACCCTCTTTCTGGATCCAATTCATCTTTCCCTCCCCTCCATCTGGCCCTCTTTGATTCTCGTCAAGATTTTCCCAAGCTGGGAATTTCCCAACCTTCCAATTCCCAATCCAATAATATTCCTCCTGTAGAAAGGTATGTCCACATTGTCAATTACCTGGGGTGAAAGCTTGAGGTAGATATATATATTGCCGATCGAGAGCAATATGTCTTTTGTGGAAGATAGAGATGATGATGAGTACGGCGAGGAAGAAGAGGATCATACTCAAGAACAAGAAGAGCAGCAAAAGGTAGTGATAGTAGAGCCAATTCATGATGTCGACCAAGAAGTGGGAAGTGGCCATAACATGATCCCACCTGATCCCTTCCCATTCCCCGCCCCCTCCCCAAGCTACCACCAGCTCCTCGCCCCCGCCGGCGACATCCGAGACCCCTCAAGATCATCGCCGGCAGCGGCGGTGCAGAAGGAGCACATGTTTGACAAGGTGGTGACGCCGAGCGACGTCGGGAAGCTCAACCGGCTCGTCATCCCCAAGCAGCACGCCGAGAAGTACTTCCCCTTGGACTCGTCGGTGAATGAGAAGGGCCTGCTGCTCAGTTTCGAGGACCGCGGCGGCAAGCAATGGCGGTTCCGGTACTCCTACTGGAACAGCAGCCAGAGCTACGTCATGACCAAGGGGTGGAGCCGGTTCGTGAGGGACAAGAAGCTCGACGCCGGCGACATTGTCACCTTCGAGCGCGGCCTCGGACTCGACCACGACCGCCTTTTCATCGACTGGAAGCGCCGCCCATCCCTCAACCCGTCGTCCAGAGGCCTGCCGGCGATGCCGCCGTACCGGCAGGCTCCGTGGGGGCGCGTCTTCTTCCCAACGATGGCGCCGGCCGTCACCCACCTGCACCACGTCCACCCCCAGATGAATTACGGGCACGGCGCCGCCGTGGTGGCGCCGCAGGGCTTCCTCTACAACATCCGCGTGCCCGGAGCAGCTCCGGCTGGCGGCGGCGGCGGCGGCGGAGCTCCGATGGTGTTTGAGTCGGTGCCGGAAGCTCATACGGCGGCGGTGTCGACGTCGGGGAAGAGGTTTCGACTCTTCGGGGTTAACCTAGACTGCCCTGATCAAGAATCGAATGAACGACGACAACGTCCGGGGCTAGAGCTTGAGCTATACGATGGTGGGGAGTCGCCGACGCCGTCGTCTTCTTCGTCGGCCAGGGAGGTACCAAGAAAGGAGAAACAATCTTTATCCTTGGATTTGGATATTTGATTAAATGCAGAGGCGTTGCTTAATTATTGTGGAATGGTTTAATTATTGAGGTCCAGTAATTTATTTCGGCATGAATATCATACTGTTAAGCTCGATTGAGAAAATTATGAAGATGGTTAGTTACTTAATTGATCAAGTTTACAAACAATGAGCAAATAGAATATTGGTTTTTTTGCTTCTATTTGGTTGAGGTTAATTGTTGTTGGAGGGGGGTGCTCAAAGAGAGCTGCTAGAGTGTTAAGATATCTTTAATTGCATGTCAATTGAATCGATGCCTCATTTTATCATTGTTATTTGATTACTTTGAGAAGCCAAGGTAACATGTGATTGCCCAGCTGTTAGGAGTATGAGCTAGCTAGTGATATCTGGTGAGGAGACATTATAGGTCAGATATCTTACCCGCTAATCCATTCTTTCTTGTTTCTAATCAAGCTTTCTAGTTCTTGGAAGTATACATCAATCATCATCTCCCCTTCTCTGATCTGGTCGGTGAAATTATTATATATAAGCTGACATTTCATACGGCTTTGCTGTATTATTAACATGTTGCCTGTCAGTGGCAGTAGTACTTTTGGTTAAAAAAATGTTCTATTGAAGTAATTAGAACAGTCTTGAACAACGAAATAAGCAAGCTTCACAATTTTGATATTGAACTAGTCAGAACTGCAGACTTTTCTTCAAAGCATTCCGTGTCTGTATTGTATGTTAGTGGTATGCTAGAATTAAAGAAGGAACCTGTTATCTAATGGCAATTTCATCATGTTACTTAGAAGTCACGTTTAATTAGTAATTAGATGAACAACGTATATTATGTGGCCAGTTTTGATATTTTGTTCATTTCATTAGCTACTTCGCTTCTTTGCTTCTTCTCCATGTTAAAAACCTCCATCTAGAAAACAAATCCAATGTCACTTGGTTTAGTGTTTGGGATCGATTAGGCTATAGCTGGAGAATGAAAGTTGATCTTGCTAGAAATACCACTTGTATTGTTGATGTACTCGCCCTATTGTATAAGAGTAGTTTTGCATAACTCTTTACAAACAGACCATTCTCAGCATTTGCATACAGTTAACACTAAATTATATTCCATAAGCCGTGCATAAAGCAACTGAATTGTTAGGAAAATGTTATCATTTTTCGTATACGGGCTAATATAGTTACCTTGTCATGTTGTAATCGGTTCGTATATAGGATAACTGATCATGCATCCATGTCATGTTGTAATGCTATGAACTGTTGTAATATTCCATCAAATCCTGCATGCCATTTGCTCAAGTATATATAATCTATATTTAAAACTAAACAAACTTGCAGCTGAATATATTATCAGTGTAAAATGGTATTTTCTCTTTACGTATATCTTGTTAAATTGGGATTTGGCCCCTGCAGTTCAGTTAATGAAGAACCGCTATATATTTGGCTTTGTATATAACATGAAATATATAGATATCTAATTCTTAATTAGAGATAACTAGGTGTTTGGCTGTTTCCTTTTTTAATAAGTTTTCCTGTCATGTTTTCTGTGGTTTGCTTCACAATGTTTCGTATTCCTTACTCTTAATTCGGTTGGTTTGATAAGTCTGATATGACGGATTATTTATATGTTGATCATTAAACCTGCAATTCTTTTTTAAAAAATTAAACATATGTAATTTGTTGAACTACATGATGCATAGGAATGATCAGCTTACATTGCTTATATATACATAACCAACAGCTTGGTGGTAGATTGGTCAAATGAATTAGTGGTTTTTTTATTTTGATTATAAATAGTTCATTTATATTATAGTTATAAAAGTCTTTTTTAACTTTAAAAACTCTCTAAGTCGACTCCATTTTATAACTTGCCAAGTCAAATTCCATGTATAATTCAATAGTGACTAATTTTACAATTGACTATTAAAATATACTAACTTTCTTTTAGATTAGGTAAATCAATATTTTTAAATAATGTATATCATATACTTATTAATTTTAAGTGTCAAAAGATTAATTATACTAATTTCAAACAATTATATATTTACATAATTAAAATTTAATATAAATAACTTTGAGTCGGCTTTGAGTTGATTTGAATCGACTATATGACATACAAAGTTAAGTCCAAATTTTGAGTTTTTAAATTATGATTTATATGTATTATCAATTGACGGAGCATGCAACCATTTCTAACAAAACGTATAAAAGTATATTTAAAAAACATACTTAATTTATGGCAATAATGATCAAGTTAAACTAATAGAAGTTATATTTAATGTTTATGAGCTAATAAATGAAAACTTTTGATTACATTGGATTTAAAATAATTGCAGTAGTTTGCAGGTTTAATGGGATGAAGACTCTAACATTTGAATTCTTGATTTAATTTTTTGTAATTTAACTCTGATAAAAAATGAAAAGTGATATAACGTCAATCATATATTAGAAATAAGTGATCCAAACAGTAAGTGGTCAACTTTAGCATCGATACATTTTACTAGAAAACATGGATTTAGTGATGAATTAAACATTTTTTATTAATGTTGATATTTTTTAAAAAAAACTAGGTTGTTTGAGCTGGACCTAAGCTTCACTGAATTTTTTGTTCCAAATCACTATCTAATTTTGTAGTTTCCAGGAAAATTGTACATACAATCTATACGTCAAACAGATAATTATATTCTCGTGTTCTTAATCCAGTTAATTAATTAGTTCTGAATTGAATATTTAACGAGAAATCATATTTTGAAGATGACCTTGTGCTTGATTAGTCCAAGTAAAAATCAACTTAATTCATAGCTTTCCAGTCTGTGCAATTGAACTGACCATTCATTCAGCTTTTGTGCCCTATCTATTAATTGTTCTAACTTTGGTTCACACATAAGATGTGACCCTAAACTACTTGTCATCACAATATGTTGAGTTCTTTTCTATGAATCCCTAAAAAATGATCCCTAGACCTCCTACACATGAGTGTTCCAGCAATTTTCATTGAGTTCTTGCAGGCCATGGTCACAATATCCTAGTAGCTGGGAGACAATGCATACATGTTCTTCCTTTAGAGCCGTATAATACTTTGTTTTTGCTAAAGTGTGAAGGTTCTTTATTGATGAAATATGAGGCCACTTCTATTCCCATGTAAGATCTACAAGATACAACATCATTTTCTTATACCACACCCTAGGAAGAAAGCCATTCCTTCCCATCATGGACTGAAAAGCCTAGTGCCTTCATATGATTACAATCCTAACTTTGGCTTAGATATTGTAATCAGTATGGTTCTTAATTAGTCTTTTTATATGATACTGTCATGTATAAGAAACTGCATTTTTTTCTTTTTTGGGTTGCATTCTTGGTTAACCCACATGCATTAAGGTTTTTATATACTTGGGGCTGATAAAGTAAATCAAAACTTGCTACAAAGAGTGTAAAGGCAGTTCAGGAGCATACTTAGCTCTGAATCATTTAATTGCATCTGTTCTGAACATTCCAAACAGAATGAGCCTTTTGCAGGTCCTACACCTTACCCAGTCTATTATTAAACTTTCCCTTGGAAGGTGCCAAGCTCCTTCCTCACAAGAATCTTAGCCTGAGCAAGGGCAATGGTAGTAGAGTTCTGCTTCTTTATAGCAGGAATATATGGAATCCCAAGGCAAGGCATTTAGTACTGTTTCCGTTTCTAATAATGATATCCAAAAGAAAAAGAAAATTTTTAGGTGGGCCAAATTAACAAAGTGTAGATACTTACTTTGTGTAATTATGGATTAATAATATACGTAGAGAGGGACAGGAAGGCATTATTAAGGAGGAAAAAATGAGAAATAAAACTCGCATGTTCAAATAATAAAAAAAATTTTAAAAATAGCAGGATAAAAATATTTTATAATACCGATCGACTCGTGCTTAGTAAATCAATTTTCATAATGCCAAAGTTTTTTCAGCATTGAGCAGCAGGCAGTACCATTTAATTAGGATAAGAAAAAAGGAAGCCTCTAATTAAGCCTTCACAGCAATGTGGCCGACACCTACTCATAAGAAGCAGCTATTAAAGCTGGTTAATACAAAACTGTTGAAGCAACAAGAGCTAGACAAAGGTGGCAGAAAGCAGAGCTGCCATTACTGCTTGGTAGAGGGTTGGAAGCTGTATTTAGTGCAGGACCAATTATGCTAATGGTTGGGGTCCCAACTTCCAATCATTGCCGTGTAACTCAGGGGACATCTGACTGGTGCTTATTTACAATACGGCTCTTTCACCAGGCTCAAAAAGAGTTGAAAAAAAGAATATTTTGAGGGGCATGAACCCTAATATAAGTTAATGGGTTGTTCTTATTCATGGCTTCTCAGCCCCGTTGAAGCATCTTTTGATCTCTGTTGCACTCTCTACCTCTGAAACTGCACCCTGGACACATGTTGAGCTCATGACCAATTGCTTTCTGGTCTTCTAATCCACACAAGCTTTATGTTCCCAGCTTTTAATGGCAAAGTATTATTGCTTCCAACAGTAAAAGGAAAGATACGATGGAATCTTATCTGCCTTTAAAAAAATTGAAAATTCCTATTTGCCCAAGTTTTTTTTACCCACGCAAAATTAATCTGGTCTGCTAGCTTGAAAGTGACATTTAGCAAGAGGACCAAGTGTTCCTTTTTATGCAAAGAGATATAAAAAATAAAAATTCATGCTTATCAAGCGTCGAGATCCTGAGTAGCAGACATGATCCATGAGACAACTCTGTAGTTTATTTCTAAATCTTTAAATGAAAGTTCCATTGTACTCATAGTGAAACGTGAAGCTACCAGGGAAGCATGGAGTCGAGAAAGCTGGAATCAAAGGTATTGGATATGCTGACCATGTTTGGCAACATTCCGAGGAGATTGAAGAGTGCCCAAGTGGTCCGTAGCCTACGGTAGGGTAGGAAGAAGCCCTTTTCCCCCACTTGTAAAACATGGGGTGTGATTTAAGTAGGTTGGTCCTTTTGAAATTGATAATTGAGTTGGGGTGAAGGCATAGAAAGTATATAAGGAAGGTGTGCAGAGCTAGCACTAGAAACTGTGCCATACATTGGACCACCCCATGACTCAGATCATGTTTCACGTTCTGAGCAGAAACTGCCAGTGTATGGAATGAAGCAGTTAAATGCTTGCCACTGATCTCGTGATATGCATATGGCTCTTTCCCTTCCAAACCACAACCCTCGTCTGGCTTAATTTGTTAGGCTCCGCCTGCACTGTTTCTCCACAGCTGGCTCTCATCTTCCATTTGCTATTAATTAGGACTTCTACATGAGATTCAATAATGAAGTAAGGTCAATTGTGGAACTAAGCTGGTAGCGACGTGTCAGTGGATGCTTTTTATTTCTGTGACTAGGAGGGCAATACGTACAAGCATGCCTTGCTTATCTCTGTTGAAATAAATATTGGTGGTCTAGATGGTCCATTTCCGACGATCACTTAGGCGGTGACGCCAATCTAATGAAATATCCGCGTCAGCTAGAGTGGACTTGTTTGTAAATCGAGAGTCTTAAGTTATAAAACTATAAGCTAAGGTCAGACTATCTGATCAATATTATCACACAAGATAAGTGATTTTGGAGTAATTAATCTGCTTACATTTGCTTGTACAGTATACTAGCTTGTGTGTACATATATAAAGTCGTATGCTATATATTATGGCTTGTGGAATGTTGATGAAAGGGACATATCCAGGGGATAAATACCACCCATGGGGCAGGCAAGAGCTCTAATCCTTTAGTGAAAAGGACGATAGCATGTTCGACTATAATGAGGACCAAAGGGTGACCACTATACCAGATTTTCTTTAGATCTATCTCATGCAAAGGAACAGAATTGGTGCACATTACATGATGGTCGCTTCACTGTAGCGGGAGGTGGAGGGCTGGTGATCATGCCCTTGCACTTGAATGTGAAAATTCTGTGTACTAATCTAGCTTTGATCAGGAGTAGACATTATCATGTACATATAAAGTACTATGATATGCATTTTCTATTTTGACAAAATGCAAAAGTCTAGTTGTTAAAGAATAACAACGAGGATTGAAGTGGGCGATTCCAGGAAGCAATAATAAAAGGATGGCCAGGAAGAAGAAGTTGGTTGTGATGGAAAGACCTGAGACTTGAGGGGAATGTTTCATGATGCCCTTTCTTCTTCCGATCTCTGAAGCCTTAGAGAGATTAGCAGAGAACTGTGAACTGACCATCTATTGGGGGTTTAAGTTTTAACCGGCCTGCAAGTGAAGGACATGGTAGAGAGGTCTTGTTAAAGTGAACATTAGTATATATTATTTAGGAATTTTATCTTTTTTTTATTATTTTAAGGATTTATACTTAATTTTAGTATTTTATTTTTAGGGTATTTTAGTAATATTTTTATTAAGATTTTATTAGTTGTCTATAAATAAGAGGCTAATCTCACTATATGTTGAATGAGTTTTTGATAATGAATTGTTCATGTTGTGTGCCTTTTACCTCTTTTAGGTTTTTTCTTTAGTTTTTGATTTTTATTTTTAAGAATAATAATAATTTAGATCGTTCTCTTTCCCATTTACACATCGGTGGACAATACGGGCCTCTTAACATATAATGACAAGTTACTACGAAGGTTTTCATCCAAGTATATATGGCTTTCTACTGATGTTACTTTTTGATGTCATATATTATTTTATTACTCCCCCTCGCGAGAACAAGAAGTGTGATCAATCTAGCACCTTTTGGGTTTTTATATAGCATTGACGAGGGGATTTTATATGAAGCTTGGATCTAATTAGTACAAATTAATAAGTTTAATTACTTTTTAAAAATAATTAATTAATTTAAAATTTTTAATTGGAACATCTTTATTAATATATTAAATTTTACCTCAATAGATATTGAATGTGAAATTAATTTAACTTTGGGTTTGTTACATTCTACTTATCTTAAAAAAATTTTATTCTCAAAATTATTTTTTTATGACTCTTAGATATATAAACATTCATTTAACATAATCTCGGGTTGGCTCTCATGCTATTTGTAACGACTTGGCCCAAAATACAAATTGATAAGTCAAATAATAATTTTTAAAGTAATTAATCGGGTTAAAAAATTTAATCATATTTATACTAATATATCGGATATTATCTAGATAAGTATTAGATGCGAGACTAATTTTAGAGATGTTATATTTTAACCCCACACAAAATTTCTTTTATTTTTATTTTTAAATATGATAAGTGAGAATTTATCGTGGTCAACAAGGGAAGAAGATTAATAAAAATTTGTTATTTATTTAAGATTAATAGTAAATTAAGTTCTTTGTCTCCAATCTCTTTTGAGGATAAAATACAAGAAGATATTGGGACGATGAGACACTTGGATACGCTATATTCTGGCACAACTTTTTAGAAATTATTATATCTTTTTCCATATTCTTGAATTGTGTTAGCTTAACCTAAAGGGCAAAACTCATGACAATATAGCCAAAAAACTCACTTGAAATATTGACAAGCAAGTGTAATTCAATTCATTTTCCATTTTACTAACTCAGAGGCTAACTAAAATGTACTAATTTGTAAGTGTAATAGTGCATATATACATTGAACAGAATTAACAAAATTAGCCTTGGTGGAATTGACAAGAATAATCATAAGTGACTTAACATAAAATATAGTAATTATAAAACTCGGGTTTCGAATTTGAAGGTGACTCAAATTTGACCCAAATTAACTTAGAATCATCTATGTCAAATTTTCAGTAGAATGGGCATATAGAAAGTAAGATGAAATAAGTATTTATTATCGATCTCATGTGAAATGATATTTAAAATTATTTGATCGGGATTAGGTGAGAATCAATTATTAAGTTTTACAATTTAGAATTATCAATGAAATGTGATTCGTAATGAAAAGAAGTGGAGTCGTATTGTGGAATAATATTTCAACTTTAAATTCAAAAAATGTGTTCACTTTTACTTATACGTGTCTCTAACTTTTATAATTTAAATGATGAGGCTTCAATGAAATCTTCCTAGCCTCAAGTGTCATTAAAAGTCATAAACTATATATATGGCGATCAATTTTAATAAATTTTTTTATCAAGTTAAATGGAGTTCTATAACAATACATTCGAATTTTTTACTCTCTTCCTCTAAACTTTATTCCATTCTTATATCGTCTTATATATGCAGGTTTAAATTTTGCTGAAGTCGTATGAGAACAATTCCTATGATTGTCCTACATTTTTAATCAAATAAACGCCCTCTTAAAAATAGATGAGGACAACTATTATAATTTCTTTTTCAAATTAAAAATTGTCGTTTTCCTCTAACGTATTCTAAATATTTATTCTCTCGATAAATCAAGCACTACTTTGTCTTATTGTATTGTGTAACGATCCGACCTAGGCACAAATTAGTAGGTCTAACTTATTCTTTCAACCATAAGTTAACTAAGTTGAAGACCAAATACATGTACATCCTCGTTAATATACTCAATCTTATTCAAGAGTATTAGATCTTAAATCAAATTGGAGTAATTATATTTTGTATCAGACCACATCTATTAATGTCACAAGCTTTAAATTGTGTTCGTTGGTAACTCTCTACAATGTTTTAGAAGATTAGATGTGAGAACCATGCTCAATATAAGTGTATCAATTCAAAAGTTTGGGATAATTACACTGTCCAGATCATAAACCACCCGATTCCTCAAAATTAGCAGAAAAAAGAAAATATCATTTTTTTTGTTTTTGGAAAAAAATTATAACTTTAATTTAATATGAATGATTTAGAATATCGAGGATTGTGGGAGGGCTAAAAAGGGATACAAAACATTTTTGTAATTTTACTAAGATAAGCTCCCATGTCTCCTTTTCGGAAGTGATTCTTGTGGTGCTGCACTTTGTCTCAACCTTCAAATATTCCAACCACTTCGTCTCTAAAGTCATAATCTACTTAAATTTTCTTCTTCCTGCATGGTGCACGAGTTGGATCAGTCAAATGGCGATTCTTTGTCTTTTTGTGCATTTATGGAAGGTGCTAAGACTTTAATTTTGTAATAAAAAAGATTTATTTTTTCCCAATATATATATATATGAAATGAAAAGATAACCAAACTGGTAACATTCATACTAAATTGACATGTATGGCAGTAATGTTTCTTGTCCTCCCACTAGATATATTATACCTTTTATCTTTTTAGATATAATAATGTGGGCTTGGGCTTAAAGCTTTCAATATGGGCCTTTCATTGCAAATTTGGGCTACCTTAGCCCCGTACAACAATTTGGGCCATGGCCATCGGATTTCAATTTATGGGTTGGAGTGAACTTTCAAGCCCATGGGCCTGCTCGCCCTCTGCCCATTGCATCTATTCTTGATAGTATGGTCCTTTCATGGCCTAATTTATGTCATATGGTTGTCAAATATCAAAATAATGATCAATCGACCGCCGACCAAACCCTAACTCCACTATGATAATGATTTCAACCAAATTTATAAAAGCTCAATCATAAGATTAGTTGATAACATCTCCAATGGCAGGCTCACACAACATGTTTACATGTAAAAGGAAATTAACAGAAATAAGATACAGATCAAACTTCAACATACACTTATGCAACCTGAAGTACAACCAACCACACCATCTATCATAACATGTAGTATCATATGAAGAGATTGTACTGCTCTTGATCATATAATCTTGCAGCCATTGACGTTGTCATCGTTGAACATGTTGCTCACAGTGTCATCCCCTCTGTGAGCCACTGGGACAGTTCCATGCTTGTCTCCATCATGGTAGCCATGCCTCCAATAGTTGTAGCTCTCTCTGTAGTCATTCAAGTCTCTGAAGTAGTTGGAAGCGGAGGTGAAGTAGAGGGGAGTGTCTGGGTTTGGCCAAAACTCTGCCCTTTTGCCGGACCTCCTCACTGCCTTCAAGACCTTTTTCCGGTCCACATACCCTACTACTGTCACCTTCTCAAGTTCTAACTCTATTTCCACTGAATCCACACCTGCCATATATATATAATATATAATATAGACATGATCAAGAATATACACTTATCTCATTATTTTGATGAATACGTAGTTGTACG